>JAOWBW010000698.1:0-255431 GCA_026119855.1 Campanula takesimana
GGGTCAACTTCCTCGAAGCATACGCAATTACTTTCCCGTTCTGCTTCAACACACAACCCAAACCCTCTTTCGAAGAGCATCACTGTAAATCACTAGGCCATCGCTCCCACTAGGCAAAGTCAAGATCGGTGCGGTAGTCAACCTCTTCTTCAATTCCTCGAAACTCTTGTCACATTTCTCGGTCCACACAAACGGAACATTCTTTCGGGTCAACGCGTCATCGGAGTAGCTATCCTCGAAAACCCCTTCAATAAATCTTCGGTAATAACCGGCTAAACCCAGAAGCTTCTAATCTCTGTCACTGATTCGGGTCTTTTCCAATCCACTATAGCTTCAATCTTTGACGGATCCACGAAATCCCATCTTTCGAAATCACATGGCCCAGAAATGACACCTTCTCGAGCCAAAATTCGCATTTACTAAACTTCGCAAATAATTTCTCCCTCGCAAGAACGGATAAAACTGTCCTCAAGTGCTGTTCATGCTCCTCTCGAGACTTAGAATAGACAAGAATGTCGTCGATGAAAACCACCACGAACGAGTCAAGGTAAGGATGGAAAACTCGGTTCATCAAATCCATAATACGGCCGGCGCGTTAGTCAACCCAAACGGCGTAACCAAGAATTCATAATGACCATACGAGTGCGAAAAGCAGTCTTCGGAATATCCTCCGGTCGAACCTTCAACTGATGGTACCCACTCCTCAAATCAAGTTTAGAGAAAACCACGGACCCTTGAAGCTGATCAAATAAATCATCAATGTGCGGTAAAGGATACTTGTTCTTCACCGTAACCTGATTCAACTTCCGGTAATCGATGCACAATCTCAACGAACCATCTTTCTTCCGCACAAATAAAACCGGTGCTCCCCACGGGGAAACACTAGGGCGAATAAACCCTCGATCAAGCAACTCTTGCAACTGAACCTTTAACTCCTTCAATTCTGCGGGAGCTAACCTATAAGGTGCTTTCGAAATTGGAGCCGTACCCGGCAAAAGATCTATACAAAACTCAATCTCACGATCGGGAGGCATATCATACTCGGTAGAGAAAACATCGGAAATTCTCGAACTACCCGAACACTATCAAAACTAGGGGATTCTTTCCTAGTATCAAGAACACTAGCCAAATACCCTTCACAACCACTATGCAATAATTTTCTCGCTTTCATAAAAGAAATTAAGCGAACCTTTCTACTCAGAGGACTAGCCTCAAACACGAATTTAGTCACATCGGAAATAGAAAAAGTAATAGTTTTCTTACGGCAATCTACAGAAGCATGAAACTTGCTCAACCAATCCATACCCAATATGGCATCAAAGTCCTGGATAGGAAGAACTACCAAATCCGCACAAAGGACTCGACCACAAATACCCACATCACAAGCACGAAAGACTCGATCAGAAATCAAGCATTCTCCTATAGGGGTCGACACCTCTAGCACGTACGGTAAAGACTCGAATGCAGCATTTAACATGGAAGCAAATTGCACAGAAATGTATGAATGAGATGATCCTGGATCTACTAACGCTCGCGCGCTCACATTAGACACAGAAACAATACCTCCAATAACGGATGGATCATCGGTAGCTTGTTGTGGTTCATGGCATAAACCTTCCCTTGAACTTTGGGCCTCCCTGCGCATCCTTTTCTGACCCAGATTAGTACCAACTCCTGACCCGGATGCTTGACCTCGGTACCTCGTGCAATCTCTCGCAAAGTGCCCCATTTTACCACAATTGGTACACTTGCCTTGCTTTTTCCAACACCTATCCTCCGCATGGCCTACCTTCTGACAAAAGGTACAAGGCTTCCTCATTTGGCTCCCTTGGTTCCCGGAAGTGGTACCCGGGTTCCTTGGGATCGGTTGCCCTCGGGACTGAGATTGTCCCCCAAAGTTACCTCGATTATCAATCCTAGGTTGTGACTTGCTCTGCGCTCCTTGCTTACTCGGGTTGGCCACCTCGGTCTTCCTCTTATGTTCCCCAATATCTTGCTTTATTAAATAGGCTCGGTCCACCGCATCTTGGAAAGTCACTATCCGTTGGGCAATCAGTTGAGTACGGATGGAGGTCTTCAATCCCCGAATGAATCTCATAGCTTTTTGTTCCTCGGTCCTCACCAAATAGTCGCAATACCGGGCTAATTCTATGAACTTAGCCGAGTATTGTGCTATAGACAACACACCTTACTCCAAGTTGAGTAGCTCTCGATCTCCTTTCTGTTTTGATCAACAACCGGAATGAAATGCTCCTTGAATTTGCGCACGAACAACTCCCACGCATACACCGTGTGAGTATCATCCCAAGTAGCTTTAACACCTTTCCACCAATGCTCGGCGGCTCCCACAAGCTTGTAAGCCGCGAACCGGACCTTGTCCTCATCCGAACACCCAAACACATCATAAATCTTTTCCATAGACTCAATCCACAACTCAGCTTTCCGAACATCGGGCTCCCCATTGAATTCAACCGGTTTCAACTTCAGAAATTGCTCCAATCCATAGCGGGGTGGTGCTTGTTCTACCCTCGGACCTTGATCATGTATGGGCCTTCATGGCCGCCTCAAACATGCCTTGAAACATAGCACGTGCTTCTTCCCTTGTATCATTTTGATTCTGTGCCCCGCTAGTACCTCCTCTGTTTCTTCTTCCAGACATTGAGAACAATTACCTGCATAAAACATCAACCGTTAATCACTCCGCACACTACTACCCACCTAGGTCATACTAATCCACCTAGACTTACACTTAAAGCTAATGCCATAGCTCTGATACCAACTGTCGCGACCCGGACCCCGCGGGCCCGGGACCGCGATCTGGACGTCGACTCTAAAACCAAACTGAGAAATACTGAAGTTAAAAATTCCATTTGATACCAAAAGGGTAATGATCCAAAGTTTTACAAAACCAAGTTGATAAAAACTAATTACAACTATCATAAACTTCCATAAGTTTATGCCCAACAAAATACAAATATACAAATCTTAGTGACGTCATTGTTTGGTACAACTACACCAAAATGGTTACACATTTACATAATGTAAACCAACCTATAACAACATTCCCCAAAAGAATGGATCCACACTCGACATCCTCTTTCTCGTGATCAGCGAGACTAATCCTTAGCACCTGGGGGGGGTTAAGGAAAAACAAAGATAAAGAAAAAGGGGTGAGATAAATCTCAATAAGTTACTAATGCAACTACATGACATGATATGATGCACGAAGCAATAAGCAATAATAAATATCACATAGCACATAGCATTTATCACATAACAGATGGCAGCGGAAATAAACACATAACAAAGGATATAGCCAAGGTTTTCCAAACCGGGACATCCAAATAAAGGATCGCTGCGCAGCTTCAATTATCAACCAATCAACATCTTCATAATAGCATGAAAGCCGAAGAGAAAACCCCGGTACCGGAACCAATAACCATAAATATGTCACAAAGGACAAGGACCATGACACAAAGTCATGCCCGATAGCTAAATACATTCACAAAGGAACGCTAACTCATCTCTTCCAAGGCCAATCTGGAAAAGGGTAAAGAAGGGGGCAAAACAATGGTCAACATTATAATGGACTTGGCTTTGCCATTATAATCTTTCTCATCGCCCAAACACACACAAAATACCAGCTGGGATTTCACGTAAAGGCTAAGTAATAAAATACTAGCACGATAAACAACAAAGGATTCCAAAGTAGGGAACCATGCCAAATAATCACCAAGAAGATGAAATGAACCAACAATACACAATAAGGGTGCTCCAGAATCCAACTTAACAATTAATGAATTTCAAACACTAACTTGATCACAAAGGACCCAATTCTATCACTAAAGTGTACTACAATGTTCACTAAGGTCAACTAGAAGGACACCCAAGGCTTAGACCAAAACGTGTTCTTCAATCACAACTTAACAACAAATGTAAATTTTCAGAGATCTGTGCGGCCGCCCAAAGTGGGATGTGCGGTCGCCCAAAAAGCCTCAAAACAAGAACAAAAGCTTTCAGAAAGATGCGCGGTCGCCCAGGAAATTTTGTGCGGCCGCCCAAGCTTCTGAATTTCCAGAAATCGGGAAGAACAACATGGGTTCTTCCATTTTCAAACCCAAAACACATTCAACCCAAAATCCAACCTTCCAACTCACATACTAATGTACCAAATCAACCCATAAGTCTAAAAACTCAAACAACAACATTTAACAATCAAAATCAAGAATCAAACCCAACATTCAAGATTTCACCATTTTTGATCAAAACCCAAAATAAATTCTCAATAAATTCAAAACCCAACCAAACTTCAAATATAACACATCAAACACCATATAAACATGAGATGAACATTTTAGCGTTAAAATGGGGGAAAAGTAACTTACCTGAATTTTCTCAAAGTTGATGGATTTCAATTCTTTTTGATTCTACGCGATCCTATCGACGATCTAAACAATGTTCACGATTTAAGAAATGAGAGAAGATGAGAGGAAGAGGAAGTAAATGAAGAGAGATGAAGAGAAGAAAACTTACCCTTCTAGCTTGGAGAGAGAGAAAGAAATGGGCTGGAGAGAGAGAGATGGTGAGGGAGGTGGAGTGTATGAGGGAGAAGGAGGTGTAGGGAGAGGGTAGGAGTAATTTAAAAACTTGCACAAAGACCCCCTCCTCAAAACTACCCAACTCAAAACTCCCCACTAACAACTAAGACCCAACATTTCTACACTAGCACAAATGACCCTAATAAAATGCTAGGCATAAATTATAACACATAAATTGCACACATAAATATTTAAATAAATAATAATTTAAATAAATAAACAAGCAAATAATTAAATAATAATCAATTAATTACTAATAAAATAGAGCCTAGATTTCGGGTCGTGACATTCACTCCCCCTTAAAGAAAATTCGACCCGAATTTTAATGAGACTCACCTTAAACAAAAAGCCACGGAAATTTCCTCTCGATCTCATCACGAAGCTCCCACGTCGACTCCTCGATATTATGGTTCCTCCAAAGGACTCGAACCAACGCAATGCTCTTGTTTCTCAACTCTTGAACTTTGGAATCTAAGATCCGAACCGGTCGTTCCTCATAAGACATATCGGGCTCAATATCCTCCGGTATCCTCGGTAACACGTGAGATGGATCATGAACATACTTCCGAAGCATAGAAACGTGAAAGACGTTGTGCAAACGGTCTAAGGATGACGGTAACGCAAGACGATACGCAAGAAGTCCAACCTTTCCCAAAACCTCAAACGGACCAATAAACCTCGGAGCCAATTTGCCTTTCTTCCCAAACCTACGAATACCCACCTTCGGAGACACTTTCAAGAACACCAAATCACCGGTCTGAAAACTAAGATCTCGCCTTCGGTTATCTGCATAGCTCTTATGTCGACTCTGAGCTGTTTTCAATCGATCCCGGATAACTCTAACTTTCTCAACCGAATCCCGAAGCAAATCAATACCCAAAACTTTCGCTTCACCGACCTCATCCCAACAAATAGGCGATCTACACTTTCTTCCATACAAGGCCTCAAACGGTGCCATCTCGATACTAGCCTGATAACTGTTGTTGTAAGAGAACTCCACTAACGGTAGGTGCGAATCCCAAGAATCGGAAAAGTCTATCGAACACGCTCGCAACATATCCTCCAAAATCTGAATAGTCCTCTCGGATTAACCGTCGGTCTGGGGATGAAAAGCTGTACTGAATCGCAAATCTGTACCCAAAGCTTCCTGAAACGCCTTCCAGAATCTAGAAGTAAACCTCGGGTCTCGATCTGACACAATGCTAACCGGAACCCCATGCAATCTAACAATCTCATCAATATAAAGGGTCGCAAGCTTCTCCATCGAATATCTGATGTCAATAGGCAAGAAATGGGCACTCTTGGTCAATCTATCCACTATTACCCAAACACTGTCATACTTCCTACGGGTACGAGGTAGTCCCGTAACGAAATCCATAGTCACATGCTCCCATTTCCACTCGGGAATATCTAAGGGCTGAAGTAATCCCGCGGGTCTCTGATGCTCGGCTTTGACCTGCTGACAAGTTAAACACCTCGAAACATACTCGGCTATTTCCCTTTTCATATTAATCCACCAAAATTGTTGCTTCAAATCCTGATACATCTTCGTATTGCCCGGATGAATAGTATCTCTCGATTTGTGACCCTCATCAAGAACTCTCTGTTTAATCCCATCAACATCCGGAACACACAAACGACCACGGAAAGTCAACACTCCAATCGGGCTAACAGAAAAATCCTCGAAGTTCTTTTCCTTCAATTTACCCATTATCTTCACCAACTCGGGATCTTCTTTCTGAGCTTCCTTTATCCTCTGAATTAGGGTCGAAGACACCCTAATATTCGCAAAATAGCCCCATGTCTCGATTCACGAGGAGACCAATCTCGAACATCCTCAAGCATTTTCCATTCACGGACCATCATCGAAGCCACATAAGATTTTCTACTAATCGCATCGGCTACTACATTCGCCTTCCCCGGATGATAAGAAATCGTACAATCGTAATCCTTCAATAATTCCATCCATCGACGCTGTCGGTTGTTCAACTCTTTCTGGGAGAAAAGGTACTTCAAACTCTTGTGATCGGTAAAAATCTCAAACTTCGCTCCATAAAGGTAGTGTTTCCACTTGTGCAACGCAAATACAATAGCCGCTAACTCCATATCATGAGTCGGGTAATTCTGTTCACTATGGGTCAACTTCCTCGAAGCATACGCAATTACTTTCCCGTTCTGCTTCAACACACAACCCAAACCCTCTTTCGAAGCATCACTGTAAATCACTAGGCCATCGCTCCCACTAGGCAAAGTCAAGATCGGTGCGGTAGTCAACCTCTTCTTCAATTCCTCGAAACTCTTGTCACATTTCTCGGTCCACACAAACGGAACATTCTTTCGGGTCAACTGCGTCATCGGAGTAGCTATCCTCGAAAACCCTTCAATAAATCTTCGGTAATAACCGGCTAAACCCAGAAAGCTTCTAATCTCTGTCACTGATTCGGGTCTTTTCCAATCCACTATAGCTTCAATCTTTGACGGATCCACCGAAATCCCATCTTTCGAAATCACATGGCCCAGAAATGACACCTTCTCGAGCCAAAATTCGCATTTACTAAACTTCGCAAATAATTTCTCCCTCGCAAGAACGGATAAAACTGTCCTCAAGTGCTGTTCATGCTCCTCTCGAGACTTAGAATAGACAAGAATGTCGTCGATGAAAACCACACGAACGAGTCAAGGTAAGGATGGAAAACTCGGTTCATCAAATCCATAAATACGGCCGGCGCGTTAGTCAACCCAAACGGCGTAACCAAGAATTCATAATGACCATACCGAGTGCGAAAAGCAGTCTTCGGAATATCCTCCGGTCGAACCTTCAACTGATGGTACCCACTCCTCAAATCAAGTTTAGAGAAAACCACGGACCCTTGAAGCTGATCAAATAAATCATCAATGTGCGGTAAAGGATACTTGTTCTTCACCGTAACCTGATTCAACTTCCGGTAATCGATGCACAATCTCAACGAACCATCTTTCTTCCGCACAAATAAAACCGGTGCTCCCCACGGGGAAACACTAGGGCGAATAAACCCTCGATCAAGCAACTCTTGCAACTGAACCTTTAACTCCTTCAATTCTGCGGGAGCTAACCTATAAGGTGCTTTCGAAATTGGAGCCGTACCCGGCAAAAGATCTATACAAAACTCAATCTCACGATCGGGAGGCATATCATACTCGGTAGAGAAAACATCGGGAAATTCTCGAACTACCCGAACACTATCAAAACTAGGGGATTCTTTCCTAGTATCAAGAACACTAGCCAAATACCCTTCACAACCACTATGCAATAATTTTCTCGCTTTCATAAAAGAAATTAAGCGAACCTTTCTACTCAGAGGACTAGCCTCAAACACGAATTTAGTCACATCGGAAATAGAAAAAGTAATAGTTTTCTTACGGCAATCTACAGAAGCATGAAACTTGCTCAACCAATCCATACCCAATATGGCATCAAAGTCCTGGATAGGAAGAACTACCAAATCCGCACAAAGGACTCGACCACAAATACCCACATCACAAGCACGAAAGACTCGATCAGAAATCAAGCATTCTCCTATAGGGGTCGACACCTCTAGCACGTACGGTAAAGACTCGAATGCAGCATTTAACATGGAAGCAAATTGCACAGAAATGTATGAATGAGATGATCCTGGATCTACTAACGCTCGCGCGCTCACATTAGACACAGAAACAATACCTCCAATAACGGATGGATCATCGGTAGCTTGTTGTGGTTCATGGCATAAACCTTCCCTTGAACTTTGGGCCTCCCTGCGGCATCCCTTTTCTGACCCAGATTAGTACCAACTCCTGACCCGGATGCTTGACCTCGGTACCTCGTGCAATCTCTCGCAAAGTGCCCCATTTTACCACAATTGGTACACTTGCCTTGCTTTTTCCAACACCTATCCTCCGCATGGCCTACCTTCTGACAAAAGGTACAAGGCTTCCTCATTTGGCTCCCTTGGTTCCCGGAAGTGGTACCCGGGTTCCTTGGGATCGGTTGCCCTCGGGACTGAGATTGTCCCCCAAAGTTACCTCGATTATCAATCCTAGGTTGTGACTTGCTCTGCGCTCCTTGCTTACTCGGGTTGGCCACCTCGGTCTTCCTCTTATGTTCCCCAATATCTTGCTTTATTAAATAGGCTCGGTCCACCGCATCTTGGAAAGTCACTATCCGTTGGGCAATCAGTTGAGTACGGATGGAGGTCTTCAATCCCCGAATGAATCTCATAGCTTTTTGTTCCTCGGTCCTCACCAAATAGTCGCAATACCGGGCTAATTCTATGAACTTAGCCGAGTATTGTGCTATAGACAACACACCTTACTCCAAGTTGAGTAGCTCGATCTCCTTTCTGTTTTGATCAACAACCGGAATGAAATGCTCCTTGAATTTGCGCACGAACAACTCCCACGCATACACCGTGTGAGTATCATCCCAAGTAGCTTTAACACCTTTCCACCAATGCTCGGCGGCTCCCACAAGCTTGTAAGCCGCGAACCGGACCTTGTCCTCATCCGAACACCCAAACACATCATAAATCTTTTCCATAGACTCAATCCACAACTCAGCTTTCCGAACATCGGGCTCCCCATTGAATTCAACCGGTTTCAACTTCAGAAATTGCTCCAATCCATAGCGGGGTGGTGCTTGTTCTACCCTCGGACCTTGATCATGTATGGCCTTCATGGCCGCCTCAAACATGCCTTGAAACATAGCACGTGCTTCTTCCCTTGTATCATTTTGATTCTGTGCCCCGCTAGTACCTCCTCTGTTTCTTCTTCCAGACATTGAGAACAATTACCTGCATAAAACATCAACCGTTAATCACTCCGCACACTACTACCCACCTAGGTCATACTAATCCACCTAGACTTACACTTAAAGCTAATGCCATAGCTCTGATACCAACTGTCGCGACCCCGGACCCCGCGGGCCCGGGACCGCGATCTGGACGTCGACTCTAAAACCAAAACTGAGAAATACTGAAGTTAAAAATTCCATTTGATACCAAAAGGGTAATGATCCAAAGTTTTACAAAACCAAGTTTGATAAAAACTAATTACAACTATCATAAACTTCCATAAGTTTATGCCCAACAAAATACAAATATACAAATCTTAGTGACGTCATTGTTTGGTACAACTACACCAAAATGGTTACACATTTACATAATGTAAACCAACCTATAACAACATTCCCCAAAAGAATGGATCCACACTCGACATCCTCTTTCTCGTGATCAGCGAGACTAATCCTTAGCACCTGGGGGGGGTTAAGGAAAAACAAAGATAAAAGAAAAAGGGGTGAGATAAATCTCAATAAGTTACTAATGCAACTACATGACATGATATGATGCACGAAGCAATAAGCAATAATAAATATCACATAGCACATAGCATTTATCACATAACAGATGGCAGCGGAAATAAACACATAACAAAGGATATAGCCAAGGTTTTCCAAACCGGGACATCCAAATAAAGGATCGCTGCGCAGCTTCAATTATCAACCAATCAACATCTTCATAATAGCATGAAAGCCGAAGAGAAAACCCCGGTACCGGAACAATAACCATAAATATGTCACAAAGGACAAGGACCATGACACAAAGTCATGCCCGATAGCTAAATACATTCACAAAGGAACGCTAACTCATCTCTTCCAAGGCCAATCTGGAAAAGGGTAAAGAAGGGGGCAAAACAATGGTCAACATTATAATGGACTTGGCTTTGCCATTATAATCTTTCTCATCGCCCAAACACACACAAAATACCAGCTGGGATTTCACGTAAAGGCTAAGTAATAAAATACTAGCACGATAAACAACAAAGGATTCCAAAGTAGGGAACCATGCCAAATAATCACCAAGAAGATGAAATGAACCAACAATACACAATAAGGGTGCTCCAGAATCCAACTTAACAATTAATGAATTTCAAACACTAACTTGATCACAAAGGACCCAATTCTATCACTAAAGTGTACTACAATGTTCACTAAGGTCAACTAGAAGGACACCCAAGGCTTAGACCAAAACGTGTTCTTCAATCACAACTTAACAACAAATGTAAATTTTCAGAGATCTGTGCGGCCGCCCAAAGTGGGATGTGCGGTCGCCCAAAAAGCCTCAAAACAAGAACAAAAGCTTTCAGAAAGATGCGCGGTCGCCCAGGAAATTTTGTGCGGCCGCCCAAGCTTCTGAATTTCCAGAAATCGGGAAGAACAACATGGGTTCTTCCATTTTCAAACCCAAAACACATTCAACCCAAAATCCAACCTTCCAACTCACATACTAATGTACCAAATCAACCCATAAGTCTAAAAAGACTCAAACAACAACATTTAACAATCAAAATCAAGAATCAAACCCAACATTCAAGATTTCACCATTTTTTATCAAAACCAAAAATAAATTCTCAATAAATTCAAAACCCAACCAAACTTCAAATATAACACATCAAACACCATATAAACATGAGATGAACATTTTAGCATTAAAATGGGAGAAACGTAACTTACCTGAATTTTCTCAAAGTTGATGGATTTCAATTCTTTTTGATTCTACGCGATCCTATCGACGATCTAAACAATGTTCACGATTTAAGAAATGAGAGAAAATGAGAGGAAGAGGAAGTAAATGAAGAGAGATGAAGAGAAGAAAACTTACCCTTCTAGCTTGGAGAGAGAGAAAGAAATGGGCTGGAGAGAGAGAGATGGTGAGGGAGGTGGAGTGTATGAGGGAGAAGGAGGTGTAGGGAGAGGGTAGGAGTAATTTAAAAACTTGCACAAAGACCCCCTCCTCAAAACTACCCAACTCAAAACTCCCCACTAACAACTAAGACCCAACATTTCTACACTAGCACAAATGACCCTAATAAAATGCTAGGCATAAATTATAACACATAAATTGCACACATAAATATTTAAATAAATAATAATTTAAATAAATAAACAAGCAAATAATTAAATAATAATCAATTAATTACTAATAAAATAGAGCCTAGATTTCGGGTCGTGACAGATGTTCAATGTAAAACCAGGATAAATTAACGAAACAAAAAAATTAAAATATTTAAAAACAAAAAATTAATAATTTGAATATTTATTTTGAGACGGAAGAATTTTTTAAAAAAATCATCATATACAAATATACAAGAAAGTATAATTGCATATTGGACCTATAACTTCAAAATCTAGTGCAATCCATAATAATGGTTTTCTAATTTTTCCTCTATTATATTATACTATTAATCTAGGGTAGTTGAAATTGAGCCTTTAAATCATTATAAGTCTAAAATGTCACACATATTCATACTATTATAAATTAAGGGAGTGAGATAGAGAACCGATCAAATGGGAAAGGGAGGATATTTAGGGAACACAAAATTTTAGTTTTAGGCTTTTGAGCTTTTACTTATTTATGCAATAACTGAGTTGTACTTTACTTTACTTATGAGCTTAACAATTATAAGCAAAAAACAAACACTCTAATTTTGACTTAATAAAAGCTAAAAGTCATAAGCCACCCAAAATAAGACACAAATGAGCACTTTATGCATAAAAAACCCAGATCTGAGAAAATGAACACAAGGACGATCACATTTACAGATTCTCATCATACAATCAAACCCAGATTTACAGAATGAATGAATATAGAAATGCACTCCCCCCACAGATCTACAAAAAATAGACAGAAAAATAAGAGAAGAAGAAGTACTGGGGCGAGGGTGGGGGTGGGGCGAGGGTGGGGGTGCGGCCGCGGTGGCGTTAGATTTTTAGAAGCGTCTGCGGTTGACGGTGACGGAGTAGAACAATTATGGCGAAGACGGTAATGGCGAAGAACGATGATGGCGAGGTTCTGAATGGTTGTGGCGGCGTTGCACGGTTATGGTGTCGGGCGGTGATGGCGAAGGTTGTGAATTAAAGTGGCTGTGTAGGTTGTAAATGGTGTTGTTGGTAGAACGACGCCATGGTTGTCGTCGACCTAAGAGAGTGCCAGATTTTGCCGACGTCGCTGGGGTAGGTGGTCGTGGTGGGGGAGTGGCGGAGGAGGAGATGTGATGATGAATAAGAGAGAGAAGGGTTTTCTAACTTTTGCAGATGGAAATGAGGGTAAAGTGGAGAGATGATACTCCCTCTGGTCCAAAATAACTGTCACTTTTAAGTCAAAATTTTGGTCCAAAATAACTGTCACTTTTGAGCTAAATGTCCTTCTTATCCTTGCCTTGAAACTTGTTTTGCTTTATTAATTGTCTTAGTTGTGAGACATTAGTGTAGTAATTATGCATATTTAATAGGGATAAAGTTGACACTTTTATCACTAAATCATGATATTAATTGATTTCCTTAAGAATTATAAAGCAAAAAAAAAACAATTATTTTGGACCGGAGGGAGTAGATTTTTAGCGTGTGATGTAGGTTTAATTGGGTAGCTGGGTTGGGTTAGTTGAATGAGTTGGGTTAATAAGAATACTACTCCATATCAAATTTAAGTGGGCCAAAAAATATCTCTTTATTTTTTTGGTTTTCCCGAAAGAAGATGATGGGTTGAAAATGTTGGGTTTCCAAGTAACATGCGCAGCGGAATATAGCAATTAAAATTTTAAGAAACCTAAAGCCATGGATCCGTTTATATGATTAAATCAAATACAACATAATGAATAAAGGAAAAACTAACCCTTGATGGCTATCAAATTTCTCTTGGTCTTTGGTGGAGATTTGAAGACTTGATCACGATCACAAAGCTTGAACACGAACTTTGAAGATGATGATTTTCACCCTCTAGTGGTATCCACACTTCGAACGAATATCAAAGGAACTTCTTTGATCTTGATTGCTAGACCAATATTATGAAACACACTTTCACAATTTAATAAAGAACTATATGGAATTTATTTGTGAATTATTTTGTTCCTCAATCAAGGATATCTTAGAACAAAATAAATTCTCTCTCCAACACTTTGGAGACTCACAAAAAGCTATTCCTGAGGTTCTGGCCGAAATCATCCTTTTATACACAAGCAAGACCTATTCCAAATAAGAACCTTGTGTCAAAAGACATTCCAAATCGAATTAGGAAAGTGCCAGCCGACAGTACTGTGCGGCCGCCCAGAATACACTGTGCGGTCGCACATTTATCTGAAACAAACTGGTACAAAAATTGGACTAAGTGTGCGGTCGCCCACTTCCCCAGAATGTCCAGAATTTCCAAAATTCCAATTTAGTCTTTTTAAGGATTCGTTCTATTGTGTATGACCCTCTAGGATTATACTAAGTTAGCAATGGTTTCAAACATGAAACCATAAGATATGATTAGGTTCTAGCAAACCGTCACACCTACCCAAATAGTATAACTAGATACAAGTTCGCATTCCTTTAGAATATGTCACAATCCCTTTGTCCACGATGTCATTGAACACAAGTCATGGTCAAACAGTCAACTTGTTTTGTTCAATACTTTTTCGATTCCGAATATGTTGATAATTCAAATGATATTGATCCAATCAATCCATTTGAGTCCGGCCGAACATTTCATCAACATCATTCCTTCGAGGGGCCCAAGCTTGACATCTCTCCGTGGAGGGGCAAAT
Source organism: Campanula takesimana (assembly GCA_026119855.1). Lineage (NCBI taxonomy): Eukaryota > Viridiplantae > Streptophyta > Magnoliopsida > Asterales > Campanulaceae > Campanula > Campanula takesimana. Next base: position 14,196 of record JAOWBW010000698.1, read on the forward strand.
CCATTTAGCTTATTATTCTTCCCAACGGGAATCCGATTATGCCAATCATACCCTTTATAACTACCGTGTTAAGGTAGCGTTTGAATATGTCAAACACAATGTTCATCAAGTGGAAGACTATAATAACTTCATGTCTAAGGATTCAAATGATATAACTAATATGAGATATATGTTCCACATAGACCATGACATAAATCTCATACAGCGGGTCATGTCCAGTATCTTGTTCCAAACAAGTACCCATAAATCTAACATGATCATCCCATGATCATTTAGCCTTTATACTAGTGCTTAATAAGTACTAGGGACGGAGATTATTATAAGTAAACATGAACAACAATAATAATCAAAACATCTCTTTATTGATATGAAATAAATGATAACAATTACAACGTTTATTAAACGTGCCTAGGGCACCACTGCCAACAATCTCCCACTTGCCCTAGGCCCAATTTCCCATGTATCTAATACCCATGGACCTAATATGACCATCATGATTAGCTTGTGGAAGTCCCTTTGTTAGCGGGTCCGCAACATTGTCATCAGTAGGTACTCTGCATATATTTACGTCTCCCCTATCAACGATCTCTCAAATGATATGAAAACGCCTAAGTATGTGTTTGGATTTCTGATGTGCTCTTGGTTCCTTTGCTTGAGCAATAGCACCATTATTATCGCAATAAAGGTCTATTGGATTAGCAATGCTAGGAACCACTTCAAGTTCAGTTATGAACTTCTTAATCCAAACAGCTTCCTTTGCAGCATCCGATGCAGCAATATACTCAGCTTCTGTTGTAGAATCAGCGGTTGTACTTTGCTTGGAACTCTTCCAGCTTACAGCTCCACCATTTAACATAAACACAAAACCCGATTGCGATCGGCTATCATCTTTGTCGGTTTGGAAACTTGCATCCGTGCAAGCATTTACAACGAGATCATCTTCCATTCCTCCATAGACCAAAAACGAGTCTTTAGTTCTTCTCAAGTACTTAAGAATTGCTTTTACAGCTATCCAGTGATTTTCGCCAGGGTCGGATTGGTATCTACTTGTCATGCTCAAATCATAAGATACATCCGGCCTAGTACAAATCATGGCATATATGATGGACCCAATTGCCGAAGCATATGGAACATTATTCATTTTCTCACGCTCATCGTTTGTCTTAGGACATTGAGTCTTGCTTAGAGAAACTCCATGTAACACGGGCAAGGTGCCTCTCTTAGAATTTTCCATACGGAATCTTCTAATGACCTTGTCAATGTATGTACTTTGGCTTAAACCAAGTAGCCTCCTTGATCTATCTCTATAGATCTTAATGCCAAGAATATATGCTGCTTCACCCATATCTTTCATTGCAAAACACTTTCCTAACCAAGTCTTCACAGACTGAAGTGTAGGAATATCGTTTCCAATGAGCAATATGTCATCCACGTATAAAATAAGGAATAGCACTATGCTCCCACTAATCTTCTTGTATACACAAGGCTCATCTTCGTTCTTGATGAAACCAAACTCTTTGACTGATTCATCAAAACGGAGATTCCAACTCCTAGAAGCTTGCTTCAATCTATAGATGGATCTCTGCAACTTGCATACCTTAGAATCTTGTTCAAAACCTTCTGGTTGTGTCATATACACATCCTCTTGGAGTTTTCCATTCAGGAAAGCGGTTTTGACGTCCATCTGTCATATTTCATAGTCATGATATGCGGCAATGGCAAGCAAAATTCTTATAGACTTGATCATTGCTACGGGTGAAAAGGTCTCATCATAGTCAATACCATGAACTTGCCTATAACCTTTCGCTACAAGTCTAGCTTTGTAAGTATGCACCTTCCCATCCATGTCAGTCTTCTTCTTGAAGACCCATTTGCATCCTATGGTTTTTACACCTTCGGGTGCATCAATCAAATTCCAAACTTGATTGTCTTGCATGGATTGCAATTCGGATTCCATGGCTCCAAGCCACTTATCCGAATCAAGAGAAGACATCGCCTCTTGGTAGGTTGACGGTTCATCATTCTCAATGATTTCTACGTCATTACTATCCGTTACGAGAAATCCATATCTCTCGGGCTCGGATCGTAACCTACTGGATCTGCGAGTTACTTGTGTATTTTGAACAGGTTCCACAACTCCTTGTGGTTCTTGTTCAACTATTGGTTCAATGTTATTTTCTGGGTCTCGAATTTCTTCAAGATTTATTTTACTCCCACTGATTTCTTTGGAGAGAAACTCTTTCTCTAGAAAGACACTAGTTCGGGCAACAAACACTTTGTTGTCCTCACGGTTGTAAAAGTAATATCCTCTAGTTTCATTAGGATATCCCACGAAAATACATTTATCAGATTTGTGTGCAAGTTTGTCTGAGACAAGTCTTTTGACAAAAGCTTCACAACCCCAAATCTTCATGAAAGACAGACAAGGCTTTTTTCCGCTCCACATCTCATATGGAGTCTTTTGAACCGATTTAGTTGGAACACGATTTAGTGTGAAAGCAGCGGTTTCTAGGGCGTAACCCCAAAAGGATATTGGAAGATCAACTTGACTCATCATTGATCGAACCATGTCTAACAAAGTTCGATTCCTCCTCTCGGACACACCATTCCATTGTGGTGTTCCAGGTGGAGTCAATTGTGAAACTATTCCACAATTCTTTAGATGATCATCAAATTCTTGACTTAAGTATTCACCACCTCGATCTGATCGAAGTGCCTTTATACTTTTGCCAAGTTGTTTTTCTACTTCATTTTGAAATATTCTAAATATCTCAAATGCTTCACTTTTATGTTTCATTAGGTAAACATATCCAAATCTACTATAATCATCAGTGAAGGTTATGAAGTATTGAAATCCTCCCCTAGCATTGCTACTTAATTGTCCGCATACATCAGAATGTATCAACCCCAATAAGTCGCTTGCCATTTCACCCAACTTGGTAAAAGGTGTCTTAGTCATTTTTCCATGACGACACGACTCACAAGTATCATATGACTCTAAGTCACATGAACCCAAAAGTCCGTCCCCATGGAGTTTTGATATACGCTTCTCATTAATATGACCGAGACGGCAATGCCATAAATAAGTATGATTTACATCATTAGGTTTAGATTTTTTATTTACATGATAGACATTGTCATTATTATCATTCTTGACATCCAAGATATAAAGGCCATTAAATGAATTAGCAATACCATAAAGCACATCATTTAAATAAATAGAAAATTTCTTATTCTCAATAAGAAACTTAAAACCTTCATTATCCAAACAAGAAATTGAAATAATATTTCTGCTTAAATCCGGAACATAATAGCGATTGTTCAAAACAAGAACTAATCCGGAAGGTAAAGTGACTTCATAAGTCCCTACGGCTAATGCAGCAACTCTTGCTACATTCCCCACGCGTAGATCTACTTCACCTTCTTTAAGAAGTCTCCTATTCTTTAGTCCCTGCACATTTAGACAAATGTGAGAACCACATCCGGTATCCAATACCCAGGAATCAGTGGTAGAAAGGAGAATATCTATCATATAGATACCTGAAGTCGACGCAGCCTTGCTGCCCTTCTTCTCTTTTGCTCTTCCAAGAAAGCCTTGCAATTACGTTTCCAATGACCAATTTCTTGACAATGGAAACAAATTGCATCCTTTTGTGAATCGAGTTTTGCCTCAGAAGCCTTGGCAACCTTTGCATTGCTTATTTTGGGTTTGACAACTTTCTTACCCTTTCCTTTGGCACTAGCCTTCTTCCCATCATGAACCAAGAGCACGGGAGAACCTTTCTCCACAATTTTCATCTCTGCAGTTTTGAGCATCCCATGCAACTCAGAGAGATTCTTATCCATTCCATGCATGTTATAATTCATCACAAACTGATTATAACTTTTAGGCAATGAATTAAGAATGAGATCCGTGGCTAGCTCCAATGGGATTGGATAGCCAAGTTTTTTCAAGGTGCTCTACATAACCTTTCATTTTAAGAAAGTGAGGACTCATTTGTTGCCCCTCATTCATTTTACAAGTAGTGAATGCAACAATTGTCTTGTACCTCTCTTGCCTAGCTTGCTCTTGAAACATGGTTCTCAACTCCACGCCTATCTCATAGGCTTCCAAATGTTCCAAACTTTGTTGGAGTTTTGAACACATAGCAGCAAGCATGAGACAACTTACATCTCTAGAATCATTACGATGTTTCTTGTAATTGTCTCTTTCTACCCTAGTGGCAGTAGGCGGTGGTTCAGCGGGGAGAGGCCCATCGAGAATGTACAACTTATCTTCTTGCCTAAGAACAATTCTTATGCTACGGATCCAATCCATAAAGTTTGTACCATTCTCTTCGAGCTTATCCTTCTCAAGGATCGATCGCAACGACATTGATTGAGTGTTATTAGTCATTATCTACAAATATGCAAAATTTCAAAATTTAATAAGTACCAATTTTTCATTAAAGAAATAAATAATGTATTTTTCAAACGAAAATACTCCCATTAAATTATATAACCTTCATATACATCCAATGCATAATATAATTTAATTGGGCTAAGATCCAACTTTAATTTAACTTTTGAGTCCACGGAGGCGGACCGCTCAAAACTAAATTAATTAGGTAGACAATCATGTCAATCATATCCCATATGATTCTTAGATCCTTTTATGAGATTCTTTGAAAAATCCAATTTTTAAAAAGCATGTTTAATCTCATCTTTTGCCTAGGCCCAAAACTGTTTTGACGCCTAATTAAGTCCAACCATTTTAAACGCATAGGAACCATTCAATTTAATGCACCTTGCGGAGGCAAGCCCACATTAAATTAATGAACCTCATCTTTCTCATACATGAATAAGATTAATGCACCTCGCGGAGGCGAACCCACATCAAGATTACCCATGCATAAACAAGTGTCTTAATCATGGCATGGCAAAGAAGGACTTAAAACTTATTTGAAGGTTCATCACATATAGCATATAACACATTTATGAGCACATAATATAAACATGTTACACATCAAGTTTAGCCACTAAATTAATCTCCATTAATTTAAGTGTGATATTTATGTGTCATTAGTTTCTCTATAATTATGAGGATGAGACTATTTCAACTTTGGTTATTATCTCCAAATCAAGACAACAAGAAGTGCGGTCGAACTAAGCCATTAGGCAACCACAATCCCGCACTAATTCAAGAAACCAAGAAAGTAGTCCATGTGGCCGAAACTAAGCAATAGATGGTCTCGATGAACGTAGGCCAATTGCATTCACAATTCCACATGGATCTCCAAACTTTGAATCAAGAATTTTGTTTCTCAATTTTAGCAATTATGAACTCTTCATAATTATAACTTCGTTTTATCTTTGAAACTTTGATTGCGATCAATTTTGGGAAACACAATCTCGATGAACGCAGATTATCCATCCAAAACTTGAACCAATCTAGGAATCACAAGACTAAAACAAATAGGAAAATCAAACCCCAAATCCACACACAAACCAACTACCCAAACCCATTCCAGATCAGCAAGTCTGGACTGGTTCTGTTACTGGTTTTGTTGAATTTTTCGAAAAATTCCAAGATTCTAGTTTTCAACCAAAATCTGACTTTCTGATGCTGGTGTGCGGCCGCCCAAAAAGATCTGTGTGGTCGCCCAAAAGTGTGCGGCCGCCCAGACTCTTATGTGCGGTCGCCCATGGCCATCAAAAGGTGCAGAATTTTCAAGTTCGAAAATTTTGTCTCTAAATTGTTTTTCCCTGATTATTAAAACTTTGATCCAATCAAAAATTAATAACCAACAATTCTGAATCCACCATAATTTATTTATTGCGATTGAATCGTGCGATTAAAGTTGCAAAACAATAAACCACATAAAATCACAAACACACATAAGCATCATATATTCCAATATTCATATCATGCAAGGCACATAAATAATTTATATACACATAACATGATCTAGGTATTGAAATAATCAACATGAACGGGGCTCTGATGCCACTATTGGGTTTTCCAAGTAACATGCGCAGCGGAATATAGCAATTAAAATTTTAAGAAACCCAAAGCCATGGATCCGTTCATATGATTAAATCAAATACAACATAATGAATAAAGGAAAAACTAACCCTTGATGGCTATCAAATTTCTCTTGGTCTTTGGTGGAGATTTGAAGACTTGATCACGATCACAAAGCTTGAACACGAACTTTGAAGATGATGATTTTCACCCTCTAGCGGTATCCACACTTCGAACGAATATCAAAGGAACTTCTTTGATCTTGGTTGCTAGACGAATATTATGAAACACACTTTCACAATTTAATAAAGAACTATATGGAATTTATTTGTGAATTATTTTGTTCCTCAATCAAGGATATCTTAGAACAAAATAAATTCTCTCTCCAACACTTTGGAGACTCACAAAAAGCTATTCCTGAGGTTCTGGCCGAAATCATCCTTTTATACACAAGCAAGACCTATTCCAAATAGGAACCTTGTGTCAAAAGACATTCCAAATCGAATTAGGAAAGTGCCAGCCGACAGTACTGTGCGGCCGCCCAAAATACACTGTGCGGTCGCACATTTATCTGAAACAAACTGGTACAAAATTGGACTAAGTGTGCGGCCGCCCAGTCCACACTGTGCGGTCGCCCACTTCCCCAAAATGTCCAGAATTTCCAAAATTCCAATTTAGTTCTTTTAAAGATTCGTTTTATTGTGTGTGACCCTCTAGGATTATACTAAGTTAGCAATGGTTTCAAACATGAAACCATAAGATATGATTAGATTCTAGCAAACCGTCACACCTACCCAAATAGTATAACTAGATACAAGTTCGCATTCATTTAGAATATGTCACAATCCCTTTGTCCACGATGTCATTGAACATAAGTCATGGTCAAACAGTCAACTTGTTTTGTTCAATACTTTTTCGATTCTGAATATGTTGATAATTCAAATGCTATTGATCCAATTAATCCATTTGAGTCCGGCCGAACATTTCATCAACATCATTCCTTCGAGGGGCCCAAGCTTGACATCTCTCCGTGGAGGGACAAATCTGTTGGTAGTGGTGCCCTAGGCACGTTTAATAAACGTTTTAATTGTTATCATTTATTTCATATCAATAAAGAGATGTTTTGATTATTATTGTTGTTCATGTTTACTTATAATAATCCCCGTCCCTAGTACTTGTTAAGCACTAGTATAAAGGCTAAATGGTCATGGGATGATCATGTTAGATTTATGGGTGCTTGTTTGGAACAAGGTACTGGACATGACCCGCTCTATGAGATTTATGTCATGGTCTATGTCGTACATATATCTCATATTAGTTATGTCATTTGAATCCTTAGACATGAAGTTATTATAGTCTTCCACTTGATGAACATTATGTTTGACATATTCAAACGCTACTTTTAACCGAGTAGTTATAAAGGGTATGATTGGCATAATCGGAATCCCGTTAGGAAGAATAATAAGCTAAATGGATTTGTCCCTCCTCGGAGAGATGTCAAGCTTGGGCCACTCGTAGGAATGATGTTGATGAAATGTTCGGCCGGACTCAGATGAATTGATTGGATCAATGTCATTTGGATTATCAACATATTCGGAATCGAGAAAGTATTGAACAAAACAAGTTGACTGTTTGACCATGACTTGTGTTCAATGACATCGTGGACAAAGGGATTGTGACATATTCTAAAGGAATGCGAACTTGTATCTAGTTATACTATTTGGGTAGGTATGACGGTTTGCTAGAACCTAATCATATCTTATGGATCATGTTTGAGCTCATTGCCAACTTAGTATAATCCTAGAGGGTCACACACAATAGAACGAATCTTTAAAAGAGACTATATTGGAATTTTGGAAATTCTGGACATTCTGAAGAGTGGCGACCGCACAGTATTGACTGGGCGGCCGCACACTTAGGACAGTTTTGTACCAGTTTTGCTTCAGATAGTTGTGCGACCGCACAGGTGATTTTGGGCGGCCGCACAGTGCTGTCGGGTGGCAGATTCCTAATTTGTTTTGGAAACGAATTTTGGAAGGATTTTGACACAAGTTTCCTATTTGGAATAGGTCATACTTGTGTATAAAAGACCAAATTCGGCCAGCACTCTAGGCCAATGATTTTGTGAGTCTCAAAGAGTTTGAGAGAGGATTTATTTTGTTCCAAGACATTCTTGGTTGAGGAACAAAATAATACACAAATAAATTCCATATAGTTCTTTTGATTGTGAAAAAGTGTTTCACAATTTGGTCTAGCAACCAAGATCAAAGAAGCTCCTTTGATATTCGTTCGAAGTGTGGATACCGCTAGAGGGTGAAAATCATCATCTTCAAAGTTCGTGTTCAAGCTTTGTGATCGTGATAAAGTCTTCAAACCTCCACCAAAGACCAAGAGAATTTGATAGCCATCGAGGGTTAGTTTATTCCTTTATTCTTATGTCGTATTTGATTTAATCGTATGAACGGATCCATGGCTTTGGGTTTCAAAATTTTAAATGCTAAATTCCGCTGCGCATGTTTGATCGAAACCCAACAGTGGTATCAGAGCCCCGTTCATGTTGATTAATTCAATACTTGGATCATGTTATGTGTATATAAATTGTTTATGTGCCTTGCATGATATGAATATTGGAATATGTGATGTTTATGTGTTATGTGATGTTTATGTGGTTTATTGTTTTGCAACTTTAATCGCACGATTCAATCGCAATAAATAAATTATGGTGGATTCAGAATTGTTGATTATTAATTTTTGATTGGATCAAAGTTTTAATAATCGGGGAAAAACGATTTTGAGACAAAATTTTCGAACTTCAAAATTCTGTACATTCTGATCAGTTTGGGCGACCGCACAAAATCACTTGGGCGGCCGCACATGTTTGGGCGACCGCACAGTGAGTTTTGGGCGGCCGCACATGAGGATCAGATTGTCTGATTTTTGGTTGAAATCAGAATTTGGAATTTTCGAGAGATCCAACAAAACCAGTAATAGAACCAGTCCAGACTTGCTGATCTGGAATGGGTTTTGGGTAGTTGGTTTATGTGAGGATCTTGGGGTTTGATTTTCCTATTTGTTTTAGTCTTGTGATTCTAAGATTAGTTCAAGGTTTGGATGGCTAATCTGCGTTCATCGAGATTGTGTTTCCCAAACTTGATCGCAATCAAAGTTTCAAAGATAAAACGAAGTTAGAATTATGAAGAGTTCATAATTGCTAAAATTGAGAAACAAAGTTCTTGATTCAATAATTGGAGATCCATGTGGAATTGTGAATGCAATTGGCCTACGTTCATCGAGACCATCTATTGCTTAGTTTCGGCCACATGGACTACTTTCTTGGTTTCTTGAATTAGTGCGGGATTGTGGTTGCCTAATGGCTTAGTTCGACCGCACTTCTTGTTGTCTTGATTTGGAGATAATGACCAAAGTTGAAATAGTCTCATCCTCATAATTATAGAGAAACTAATGACACATAAATACCATGCTTAAATTAATGGAGATTAATTTAATGGCTAAACTTGATGTGTAACATGTTTATATTATGTGCTCATAAATGTGTTATATGCTATATGTGATGAACCTTCAAAGAAAGTTTTAAGTCCTTTTGCCATGCCATGATTAAAACACTTGTTTATACATGAGTAATTTTATGTGGGCTCGCCAAAGCGAGGTGCATCGATTTTATTCATGTTTGAGCAAGATGAGTGAAAGTTTTAGCCTTTATACTAGTGCTTAATAAGTACTAGGGACGGAGATTATTATAAGTAAACATGAACAACAATAATAATCAAAACATCTCTTTATTGATATGAAATAAATGATAACAATTATAACGTTTATTAAACGTGCCTAGGGCACCACTGCCAACAGAAAATGGTAGGCATTGGTTTCTTTATCTTCTTCTTCTTTTTTTTTTTTTTTTTTTTTTTGAGGGTGGATACGTTTGTTGTTTTGAGAGATTTGTTAGTGTGGGGTGGGCTGAATGGTGTGTGAAAAATACGTGAAATGTTTCTTTTTAGCGAAACGTGGATATTTGCATTTACTTATGAATGTTCATTTTTTTTGAAGTTTGACACTTTGTTTTACTGGAGTATAAGAAAGTGATCATTTTTATTAAGTAAGAAGAATATTATTCGTAATATTTTTTTTTAATAAACTAAGAATATTCTAATATTTTGATTCATTGTACATGAAAGAATTGAAAAAAAAAATTAAAAGAATAAAATATTAATGTAAGAGTGTTCATAATATTTTTAGACGAGTACATGATCATAAGTGTTAAAAGTTACTCCCTCTCTCTCTCTCTCTCTCTCAGAGTAAGATTTCTAATGTGGTACGTCCCAGAGTCTTATTCCTAAAATGGCAAGGAATCTTTACTATTTATCCTACTCATTCTCTCATACTTTACTTTTAGAGGTGATCTTCCATGAGAACAAGGGGATCCGTCTCATGCATGAAACGGGTCACCCCATGACCCATGGGCCGAACCCGCCACGTGGCAACCCACCTTTGGCCGGATTTTTTTTTTTTTTTTTGAGTTTTTATATTTTTTTTCGGCTTTTCAGTGGTTTAGCAAAAAATAATAGTTACAATCTCTTAAAGTAACATTGTTCATAAGTAAACGTAATACTTGTTTTAAAAAAACAAAAGCTCGTTTTTACCCATTTTTTCAAATGTAATACTAAATATAATTACATGTAACCCAAACAATATCTAAATGTAATAATCATCTATGCTGAAATATAATATTGCTTTAGCTAAAATGTAATATAATGTGTATTTTAAATTTTATTTTTTAAAAGAAAATAACATTTGAAAAGTAATAACTTATGTATATGAATGTAATAGTAAGTTTATACAAGTAAATGTAACACTTTGATTGACGAAATTGTAACAGATTTCTATAGATAATGTAATACTTTTACATGTATCATGATAAATTTGACACCATTGTAACTTATTGTTTGAAAACATATAGATATCTATACATATGTATTACAATTATGTACAAATACTATTACATATAAATAACACGTTTGTTACATTTTAGTTATAATAAGTATTACTTTTGGCAAACGAAGAAAACATAGGAAAAACACTATTACTTTAAGAGATGGTAACTATTACTTTAAGAGATGGTAACTATTACTTTTCACAAACCGAAAAAAAACCAAAAATAAAAATTTTAAAAAAAAAAGCAATAAAAAAAAAAATCGGCCAATGAGGGGCTGCCACGTGGCAGGGTCCCCCCATGGGTCCTGGAGCAAGGTTGTGGGTCGGGTAATGGGTCAAAAAAATGACCCGTCTCACCCATGAGACGGGTTGGAGTGTTCTCACACAAGTTTTTGTCTTACTTTTATACTCACAATACCAATCAACTTACTACTATTCTCTCTCACTCATTCTCTCTCTTACTTTACTTTTACACTCACAATACTTAAATCACTTCTATTACTGTATTTCTTAATCTCCGTGCATTTAAGAGGTAGGACTTTTACTATGGGACGGAGGTAGTACTAATAAAATTCATTGTTCATTAGACGGAAAATTGAGTGGAACAAATTGAAATTTGAAAATACCCCCTTTGTTCCATTATTTTATGAGTTACAAATTTTTGAGTTGAAAATTAAGAAATGAAAGTATCTATTATTAAATATAGAAAATAGTGTAGAGTGTTGTGAGTATAGAAAGTATGAGAGAGAATGTTGGGGTAGTTAATAGTTAGTATATAGTTGTTGTGTTTACGACAAGCAAGACATACTCCCTCTGCCCCAGAAAGATAGTCTCATATTGATTTTTTATGGTCAATATAAATGAATTTTGACCAAATATTGATGTTGATCTACTCATTCTAGTGAAATTCTAAAAATTGTAATTGACAAATCATTAAGTGATTTATCAATAACAATTTTTAAAATTTTTATTGTAAACATTAGATTGACACCAATCTTTGGTCAAAGTTCATACATGTTGACCATAAAAAGTTAATATAGGACTATCTTTCTGAGACATAGAGAGTATTATATAAAGAAGTATAAAAAACTTTCTTTTTTAAAGTTTGGACCTTAAATTAGGACGCTTATTTGAGAAAATTTTTTACTCTTAAAAATGGACGGAGAGATTACAAAGTAGATTTGTAAACAAAGTTTTTGTCAAAACTAATTACTTTCATTTTTTGGGATCGAATCCACCGTCCAGAAGTCAAATTCAAAATAAAGGGAACGAACTCAACATCGAAAACTCAGAATCTAGGGATAGAATCCACCATCGAAAACCAATTCACCGTCGGCAAATAAAATTCAAGAACTAAAACGCAAAGAATTATAATTACGAATCATAATCGCTTACCGAACACGACCGACAGCTCCGATCAATTAGCACCAATCCTGAGCGATTAGAGAGGGTCTAAAACAAGCACTTCATAGGCAGTTATTGGAATCACACATAGAAACTGACTCTTACTGCTTTAACCTTCTATGCAGGTGTTGGGATTGAAGTCCTAAACTACGAGGAAGCAAAGGGAAGAAGGAGTCTAAGTCATGGGGAGTTGGTAGAGGTCAAGAGGAGTTTAATGAGGAGGAAACAAGCTGCTACGGAAGGCTGAGGGGGGTCACCGAGTAAGAAAAAACGGGGAGGAACATTCTGACAAAGTGGGCGCTCGCCCACTTTTGTTCTGGGCGCCCGCCCACTCCGCCGGGCAGAAACTGAATTTTCTGTTTTTGTTTTCTATTTTTATGCAATCTCTTCCAAACGACTTAAGGTTTCCTTATACACCTATATAAGCATAATTTCGTCCATAAACAAGTATGCTTGACAAGAAAAAGTTAGGATATCAAGGGAAGCCACAAAATAGTGTCTAGGGGGCCGGGGGCCTAGGAGAGCCATGGGGGGCGATCCTACAACCCGGCCATGACCGTGTTGTTTATGTTTTCTTGGTGGAGGTGAGATAATATGTATGAGATATTGTTCAAGGAGAGTAGCCATGCTGGATCTATGTGAGTGCATGTGCTAAGTTGTAATCCTTCATATATTATTATAGTGATATCCTGGCTTGGTGCCTCCGGATGTAGCCATAGGGGGTGGTGAACCGGGTTAACAAATCATGGTGTTCTTGTTCTTTCATATTTATTATTCATGTGTTGAATTATTTTCTTCATGTTGATAACTGCTAGTATGGGCTAGTGGATGCGGTGATCCCCCCAATTCCCCAACAACTGGTATCAAAGCTTTGGTTTGAGATCTAGGGAAGATCCAAGGTGAAGAAAAGAGATAACAGATTTTAGTGCAGCGCACGTGCAGAATTCGTGCAATGCACGTGCAGGCTTGGTGCAGCGCACGTGCAGAATTCGTGTAGTGCAGATTCTTCGTGTGGAAGACGTGCAATGTAAATCTGAGAGCTGCCAGGGTTTATGGTTGAAGCAAGACACGTGCCAAATAGGTCAACGATCGTGCTGAAGATCAGAAAGTTCGAATAGTTCGTTTCTTTCTTATGAGAACTGCAGAGATTCGAGCTGGAATTTGGAGATGCAGAGATCTACATAGATCGGAGGTGTTCGAGGGATCTTGGGGAAGTCAAGGAGGTTAGAGAAAATATGAAAGAAAGGAGTTTGCATCAGGTACTTGCGTAAGCAACCGACGATGCAAAGGTGAGTGGTATAAGCCGGTTAGACCACGTGGGAAGAGGAGGACTTCTCACAAACGACGGATGGGAGATAGGAGGATGTTGTACTCTACCGACAACATCAAATTTCGTTCCGGGTGGGAGCAAGAGACGTGAAGACCGGCCTATTGGTGTAAAACGGAGAGACATCAATGAACGGCATGTAAGGGGGGAGAGTGACTCAAAAGTTGCAACGTGTTGGGTTTCGATGTAACATGCGCAGCGGAATTTAGCATTTAAAATTTTGAAACCCAAAGCCCATAGATCCGTTCATATGATTAAATCAAATACAACAATATGAATAGAGGAGAAACTAACCCTTGATGACTTTTAATTCTAGCTTTGATCTTGGTGGAGATTTGAAGCTTGATCACGAAGAAAGTAAGAACACGAACTTTGAAGATGATGAGCTTCACCCTCTAGCGGTATCCACACCACGAACGAATATCAAGGAACTTCTTGATCTTTGTTGCTAGACCAATAATTATGAAACACACTTTCACAATTTGATATGACTATATGGAATTTTGTTTTGTGTATTATTTTGTTCTTCAATCAAAAGATATCTTGGAACAAAATAAACTCTCTCAAACTCTTTGGAGACTCACAAAATCATTGGTTAAAAGTGCTGGCCGAATTTGGCCTTTTATACACAAGTAGGACCTATTCCAAATAGGAAACTTGTGTCAAAATCCGTCCAAAATTCGTTTCCTAATCAAATTAGGAATCTGCCACCCGACAGCCTTGTGCGGCCGCCCAAAAGCCACTGTGCGGTCGCACAACTATCTGAAACAAACTGGTACAAAAATGAGCTAAGTGTGCGGCCGCCCAGTCCATATTGTGCGGTCGCCCACTTCCCCAGATTTCTAGAATTTCCAAAATTCCAATATAGTCCTTTTAAAGATTCGTTCTGTTGTGTGTGACCCTCTAGGATTATACTAAGTTGGCAATGGGATCAAACATGAAACCATAAGATATGATTAGGTTCTAGCAAACCGTCATACCTACCCAAATAGTATAACTAGATAAAAGTTCGCATTCCTTTAGAACATGTCATAATCCCTTTGTCCACGATGTCATTGAACACAAGTCATGGTCAACGAGTCAACTTGTCTTTGTTCAATACTTTCTCGATTCCGAATATGTTGATAATCCAAATGACATTGATCCAATCAATTTATTTGAGTCCGGCCGAACATTTCATCAACACCATTCCTACGAGAGGCCCAAGCTTGACATCTCTCCGAAGAGGGACAAATCCATTTAGCTTATTATTCTTCCCTACGTGAATCCGATTATGCCAATCATATCCTTTATAACTTCCCGGTTAAAGGTAGCGTTTGAATATGTCAAACATAATGTTTATCAAGTGGAAGACTATAATAACTTCATGTCTAAGGATTCGAATGACATAACTAATATGAGATATGTCGCGACCCGGACCCCGCGGGCCCGGAGTGCGCGAGCTGGACGTCGACTTAAACAATAAACTCTAAAATAATGAAGATAAAAATTTTCCTTTTATACCAAAAGATGATGACACAAAGTTTTGAAATCCAACTTGAACAACAAAATATAAACTAGTGTGAGCTCCATAAGCTTACACCCAAAATAATAAAATATACAAATTCTTATGACGTCAAGTTTGGTACAACTATTCCCAAAAAGGTTACACATTTATGTAATGTAAACCCACCAATAACAACTTGCCCCAAAATCTCAACCCTCGCGACGTCCTCCTTGTGATCAGCGAGTCTAATCCTTTCTTCCTGGGGGGGGGGTTAAGGAAAAACAAAGATGAAAGAAAGGGGGTGAGATAAATCTCAATAAGTTACTAATGCAACTACATGACATGCTATGACGCAATAAGCAATAAACAATAATAAATATCACTTAGCACATAGCATTTATCAACTAACAGATAGCAGCGGAAATAAACAAGTAACAAAAGATATTAGCCAAGGTTTTCCAACTGATAAAACCAAATAAAGGTCGCTGCGCAGCTTCAATAATCAACAATCAAAATCTTCATAGTAGCATGAAAGCTGAAGAGAAAACCCCCGGTACCGGAACCAATAACCAATAATAGCAAGGGAATATGACACAAAGTCATAACCCGAACCAAACAGCTAGAATGCTCACAAAGGAGCTAGCTCATCTCACATCCAAGGCCAATCTGGAGGAGGGTAATAATTGGGCAAAACAATGGTCAACATCATAATGGACTTGGCTTGTGCCATCATAATGTTTCGCATCGCCTGAAACACACACAAATACCAGCTGGACTTTCAAGTAAAGGCTAAGTAATAAAATACTAGCACGATAAACAACTAATGATTCCAAAGTAGGGAACCATACCAAGAAGTCACCAAGAAAGTGAAATGAACCAACAACACACAATTAAAGTGTTCCAATAATCTCAACAATGATAACACAATTCCCATATCACATTTGATCACAAAGGATCCAGCTAACCCAAGAACACAACCAAAACTATTCACTCATCTCGGAGAGCTCGAGGAGAGCTTTAAAACGATAATTTATACACCTAAAACGGAGTCCGGATGAGGGAGATATGGCTCTCGAAAGATTGGACAACAAGGGGAAATAAATTTCACAACATGGGAGAGGGTGCGCGCGCTTCCTATGGGAGGGTGCGCGCGCCTCCTGAAGTCAGAAGGAAATTGCGCCAAAAAGTAAGTGAGGGTGCGCGCGCTTCAAATAAAAGGGTGCGCGCGCTTCACGACAACAGAAGGTGAGATTTTTGGAAAAGAAATGGGTGCGCGCGCCTCCTATGGGAGGGTGCGCGTGTCACGACCCGAAAACTAGGCTCTATTTTATTAGTAATAAATAATTATTATTTATTTATTTGCTTATTTATTTATTTAAATTATTATCTAATTAAATATTTATGTGTGCATTTATGTTTCATAATAATTATGCTTAGCATTTTATTTGAGTCATTTGGGTTAGTGTAGTATTGTTGGGTCTTAATAATTAGTGGGAATATTATAGTTGAGCTAGTTAGTGGGGGAAGGGGGATAGGTGCAACATTTCAAATAATTCTCCCTACTCCCTCTATTCTCCCTCACCTCCCTACTCTTTCACCCTCACCTTCTCCCTCACTCCCAGCATATCTCTCTCTCTTTCCATGGAATTTGGGTAAGTTTTCTTTTCTACCTTCTCTCTTCATTTTCTTCATCTTCCTCTCATTATTTCTCATTTCTTAAAACATGAATCTTGTTTAGATCGTCGATAGGATCGTAGGAAGCCAAGAAATTTCGAGTTCCGTCACCTTTAAGAAAATCCGGGTAAGTTACTTTTCCCCCATTGATGTTAAAAATGTTCATCCTATGCTTAGATGATACTATGATTTCCATTTATTGCTTCTTTGGTTGATTTTGTGATGATTTACATTTTTGTTCATTTTGTGAAATTTTGGTATTTGAATCACCCTTGATTGAGGTTCCTTAGATGATGTTGTTGGAGTCCTTTTGGTTCAAAATGGTGTAGGTACCTTAGTTCACATCTTGGTAGTGTTAGAAATGGTGAAGATTGGGTTGGTTTTGGATTTGAGGTTGTTAATGGTAGAAACCCAGATTTTTTGCCGGAATTTGCCTTTCCGGGCAAGGAGGCGCGCGCACCCTTATGCCCCTCTTGAACAAAAGACCTTCTGTTTCTTGGAGGCGCGCGCACCCTCTCCTCCTCCAAACTTGATTTTCCTTCTGATCAAGGAGGCGCGCGCACCCTCCCCTAGGAGGCGCGCGCACCCTCTCCCCCGTTGTGAAATTTAATTCCCTTTTTGTCCAATCTTTCGAGGACCATATCTTGTTCATCCGGACTCCGTTTTAGGCGTATAAATTATCGTTTTAAAGCTCTCCTTGAGCTCTTCGAGATGAGTGAGTAGTTTTGGTTGTGTTCTTTAGTTAACTGGATCCTTTGTGATTGAACGTGATATGGGAATTGTGTGATCATGGTTGAGTTTATTGGAACACCTTAACTGGTGTGTTGTTGGTTCATTTCATCTTGTTAGTGATCGCCTTGTATGGTTCCCTACTTTGGAACCCTAAGTTTTTTAATTAAGCTAGTATTTATTACTTAGCAATTATTTGAAAGCCCAGCTGGTATTTGTGGTTGTGTCGGGCGATGTGAGATATTGTGATGGCACCGGCCAAGTCCATTATGGTGTCGACCATTGTTTTGCCCTTATTTTCCTCTTTCAGATTGGCCTTGGTTGAGACGTTTGGAGCATGACTTTGTGGCATGGCTCCCGCCCTTTGTGGCACATTACTTTGTTATTGGTTTCGGTACCGGGGATTGTTCTTCAGCTTTCATGCTATTATGAAGATGATGACTTGTTGATTATTGAAGCTGCGCAGCGACCTTTATTTGGTTATATCAGTTTGGGAAAACCTTGGCTATATCCTTTGTTATGTGTTTATTTCCGCTGCTATCTGATATATGATAATTGCTATGTGCTATGTGATATTTATTATTGTTTATTGTTTATTGCATCATAGCATGTCATGTAGTTGCGTTAGTAACTTATTGAGATTTATCTCACCCCCTTTTCCTTTGTCTTTGTTTTTCCTTAACCCCCCCTCAGGTGGAAATGATTAGACTCGCTGATCACGAGACAGGACGTCGCGAGGGTTAAGCTTTTGGGGCAAGTGTATATTGGTGGGTTTACATTATATAAATGTGTAACTCTTTTGGGGATAGTTGTACCACACTTTGACGTTACTAAGATTTGTATATTTTATTATTGTGTAGTGTGAGCTTATGGGTCTTACACTAGTACATTGTCGTTGTTAAATTGTTTTCCCAAAAATTTGTGTTATCCTCTTTTGGTATAAAAGGAAAATTTTATCTCCATTATTTTAGAGTTTATTGTTTAAGTCAACGTCCAGCTCGCGATCTCGGGCCCGCGGAGTTCGGGGTCGCGACAGCGCGCGCCTCCTTAAGTAAGAAGGTTTTTGAATTTTGACACAATTGAGGGAGCGCACGCCCCCCAGAATATGGTGCGCGCGCCCTCGATCATCAGAAGGCTTGGTTCACAAAGGGCATAAGGGTGCGCACGCCCCCTCCCAAAGGGTGCGCGCGCCGCGCCCCCTTGCCCGGAGGGGCAAATTCCGGCCAAAATTTCTGGGTTTCTTCCATTTTCAACCCAAAATCAAACCCAACCCAAATCTTCACCATTTCAAGCCAAACTCAAAACTAACACTACCAATATATAAACTAAAGTACCCACACCACTTAGAAGCCAAAAGAACTCCTGGAATATCATCTAGAGAACCTAAATCAAGGATGATTCAAATACCAAATTTTCACAAAAATGAACAAAATGTAAATCATTCCCAAATCCACCCAAAATACAATAAATAGCATTCATCACATCAAATAAACATGGAGTAGCATTTCTAGCATAAAATAGGGGAAAGGCAACTTACCCGGATTTCTCAAAGTTGATGGAATTCGAATATTTTTAGCTTCCTACGATCCTAACGACGATCTAAACACATTTCATAAAATGAGCACTAAGAAATAATGGGAGGAAGATAGGTAGAATGAAGAGAGAAGGGAGAGAGAAATTTTACCTTTCCAAGGAGAGAGAGAGAGAGAGAGAGAGAGAGTTGCTGGGAATGGGAGTGTGAGGTGAGGGAGAAAGAGAGGGAGTAGGGAGAATGATTAATTTGAAATGTTACACTTAGACCCCCTCCCCACTAACTACACTAACTCTAATACTTCCTACTAACAACTAAGACCAAATAATACTACACTAGCACAAATGACCCAAATAAAATGCTAGGCATAAATTATTATGAAACATAAAATGCACACATAATTATTAATTAAATAATAATTTAAACAATTAAATAAGAAATAAATAAATAATTAAATATTTATTATTAGAAAATAGAGACGGGTTTTCGGGTCGTGACATTCACTCCCCTTAAAGAAAATTCGACCCGAATTTTAACGAGACTTACCCGAATAAAAAAGCCACGGATATTTACGCTTTATCTCCTCTCGAAGCTCCCAAGTCGATTCCTCAATATTGTGATTCTTCCAAAGAACTCTAACCAACGGAATGCTTTTATTCCTCAACTCTTGGACTTTGGTATCTAAAATCCGAACCGGTCGTTCCTCGTAAGTCATATCAGGCTCTATATCCTCCGGTACCCTCGGTAACACGTGAGATGGATCATGAACATACTTCCGAAGCATAGAAACGTGAAAAACACTATGTAACCGGTCCAAAGAAGATGGTAACGCAAGACGATATGCTAGAAGTCCCACTTTCCCCAAAATCTCAAACGGTCCAACAAACCTCGGAGCCAATTTACCCTTCTTCCCGAACCTTCGAATACCGACCTTCGGGGACACCTTCAAGAACACAAAATCACCGGTCTGAAAACTAAGATCTCGCCTTCGGTGATCGGCATAGCTCTTCTGTCGACTCTGGGCTGTCTTCAATCGTTCCCGAATAATTTTAACCTTTTCCACCGAGTCCTGAACCATGTCAACACCCAAAAGTTTTGCTTCCCCAACCTCGTCCCAACAAATAGGCGACCGACATTTCCTCCCATACAAAGCCTCGTACGGTGCCATCTGTATACTCGACTGATAACTATTATTGTAGGCGAACTCTGCAAGCGGTAGATGTGTATCCCACGAATCTGGAAAGTCAACTGTGCAAGCTCGTAACATATCCTCGAGAATCTGAATGGTCCTTTCAGACTGACCGTCAGTCTGAGGATGAAATGCGGTGCTAAACCTCAAATCGGTACCCAAAGCCTTCTGTAACGCTTGCCAAAATCGGGATGTAAACCTGGGATCTCTGTCTGACACAATACTAACTGGAACACCATGCAATCTGACAATCTCATGAATATACAAATTCGCAAGTTTCTCCATCGAATAGGAAATGTCAATGGGTAAGAAATGAGAAGATTTAGTCAACCTGTCCACTATCACCCAAACTGCATTGAACCTCCTTCGAGTCTTGGGTAGCCCGGTTACAAAATCCATTGTAATGTGTTCCCACTTCCACTCGGGTATCTCAAGAGGCTGAAGTAGACCTGCGGGTTTCTGATGCTCTGCTTTAACTTGTTGACAGGTCAAACACTTCGACACATAATCCGCAATTTCCCTCTTCATGTTAATCCACCAAAATCGCTGTTTTAAATCCTGATACATCTTCGTACTCCCGGGATGAATGGTATACCGGGATTTGTGACCCTCATCAAGAACTCGCTGTCTAATCCCACCGATATCCGGCACACACAATCTGCTACGGTAAGTCAACACTCCCTCGGAGTCAAGCTGGAAGTCCACATACTGTCTATCCCGAGCATTATCCATAATCTTCTTCAACTCTGGGTCATCCTTCTGAGCATCCTTTATTCTTTGAATTAGGGTCGGAGATACCCTAATATTCGCAAAAATCGCCCCACGTCTCGATTCGCGAGGACACCAATCTCGAACGTTCTCAAGCATTTTCCCTTCACGAATCATCATTGATGCCACATAAGACTTTCGACTGATCGCATCAGCTACAACATTTGCTTTGCCCGGATGGTACGAAATGGTGCAGTCATAATCCTTTAAAAGCTCCATCCACCTACGCTGATGGTTATTCAATTCCTTTTGGGAGAAGAGGTATTTCAAACTCTTGTGATCGGTAAAAATCTCAAACTTCGCTCCATATAGGTAATGCTTCCACTTATGCAACGCAAAGACTATCGCGGCCAACTCCATATCATGAGTATGGTAATTCTGTTCACTAGGAGTCAACTTCCTCGAAGCATAAGAAATTACTTTCCCATTCTGCATCAAAACACAACCCAAACCCTCTTTCGAAGCATCACTGTAAATTACTAAATCGTCATTTCCATTTGGTAACGCAAGAATAGGAGCCGTAGTTAATCTATTCTTTAATTCATCAAAGATGCTTTGACATTTTTCACTCCACACAAACGGTACATCCTTCCGGGTCAACTGAGTCATCGGAGTAGCAATCCTCGAAAACCCTTCTATGAATCTTCTGTAATACCTGGCTAAACCCAGAAAACTTCTGATCTCGGTCACTGACTCGGGTCTCTTCCAATCCACTATGGCTTCTATCTTTGAAGGATCCACAGAAATCCCATCTTTCGAAATAACATGACCCAGAAATGAAACCTTCTCGAGCCAAAATTCGCATTTACTAAATTTCGCAAACAACTGCTCCCTCGCAAGAATGGATAAAACTGTCATCAAGTGCTGCTCGTGCTCCTCTCGAGATTTAGAGTAGACAAGAATGTCATCGATGAAGACCACTACAAATGAGTCAAGATAAGGATGGAAAACCCGGTTCATCAAATCCATAAACACGGCAGGCGCGTTAGTCAACCCAAACGGCATAACCAAGAATTCATAATGACCATACCGAGTGCGAAAGGCAGTCTTCGGAATATCCTCCGATCTAATCTTCAACTGATGGTACCCACTCCTCAAATCAAGTTTAGAAAACACAACAGAGCCTTGAAGCTGATCAAATAAATCATTAATGTGAGGTAGATGATACTTGTTCTTCACTGTAACCTGATTCAACTTCCGGTAATCGATACACAATCTCAAAGAACCGTCTTTCTTTCGCACAAACAAAACCGGTGCTCCCCACGGGGAAACACTAGGGCGGATAAACCCTCGATCAAGCAACTCTTGCAACTGAACCTTTAGTTCCTTCAATTCTGCGGGAGCCAACCTATACGGTGCCTTTGAAATCGGAGCTGTACCTGGCAAAAGATCTATACAAAATTCTATCTCACGATCGGGAGGCATATCATATTCAGAAGAGAAAACATCGGGAAATTCTCTAACTACCCGAACACTCTCCAAACTAGGGGATTCTTTCCTAGTATCAAGCACACTAGCCAAGTACCCCTCACAACCACGGTGCAATAATCTCCTAGCTTTCACATAAGAAATAATACGAATATTCCTACCCAAAGGCATAGCCTCAAAAGTAAACTTAGGCACATCAGGGATGGAAAAATTAACGACCTTTCTACGACAGTCAACAGAAGCATGAAAATTGCTCAGCCAATCCATACCCAAAATAACATCAAAGTCTTGAATAGGAAGGACTACCAAGTCCGCACACAAGACATGACCACATATAAGCACGTCACAAGCACGAAAGACTTTATCAGTCACCAAACACTCTCCTATAAGGGTCGACACCTCTAGCACATAAGGTAAAGACTCAAATACAGCATTTAGCAAGGAAGCAAATTGCACAAAAATGTAAGAATGAGATGATCCTGGATCTACTAACGTACGCGCGCTCACATTAGATATAGAAACAATACCTCCAATCATTGAGGGATCATCTGCCTGATGCTGATTCATTGCAAACACTTTTCCTTGGACCATGGCCTTTCCCGTAGCATCCCTTTTTTGACCCTGTGGAGCCCCAGCTCCTAACCCGGATGGTTGACCCTTGCCTCTAGTACAATCCCTAGCGAAATGCCCCATTTGACCACAATTGGTACACCTGCCCTGTTTCTTCCAACACCGGTCCTCTGAATGACCTTCCTTTTGGCAATAGGAGCAAAGTCTCCTATTTTGATTCCCTTGGTTCCCAGCAATAGTGCCCGGGTTCCTTGGGATTGGTTGCCCTCGGAACTGAGATTGTCCCCCAAAACTACCTCGGTTATCTGAACGGGATTGTGGCTTGCTCTGTCCTCCCTGCTTGCTAGTGTTAGTCACCTCGACCTTCTTCTTGTGCTCACCTATATCTTGCTCGATCAAGTAGGTTCGATCCACCGCATCCTGATAAGTTTGAATCCTCCGTGCTATAAGCTGAGTCCGGATAGAAGTCTTCAAACCCCGGATGAATCTCATAGCTTTCTGTTCTTCGGTCCTCACAAGATAGTCACAATACCGGGCTAATTCTGTGAACTTAGCCGAGTACTAAACTATAGACAACAAACCTTGCTCCAAGTTGAGAAGCTCGATTTCCTTTCGGTTCTGGTCCACTACCGGAATGAAATGCTCTTTGAACTTCCGCACAAACAATTCCCATGCATACACTGTATGGGTATCATCCCAACTCGCTTTGACTCCTTTCCACCAATGCTCGGCGGCACCCACAAGCTTATAAGCCGCGAACCGGACCCTATCCTCGTCCGTGCACCCAAACACATCATAAATTTTCTCCATAGACTCAACCCATAGTTCGGCCTTCTTCACATCGGGCTCACCATCGAACACCCTTGGTTTTAATTTCAGAAATTGTTCCAACCCGTATCGCGGAGGTGCCACATGCTCCTCTCTTGGCCCTTGGTCATGAATTGCCTTCATGGCCGCCTCAAACATGCCTTGGAACATAGCACGGTTCTCTTCCCGAAGATCATTCTGATTCTGAGCCCCACTAGAACCTTCACCCGTTCTTCTTCTAGCCATTGGAAACAATTACCTGCATAAAACATCAACCGTTACTCACTCCGAACACAACTACCCTCCTAGGTCATACTAGTCTACCTAGACTTATACTTAGAGCTAAACCATAGCTCTGATACCAATTGTCGCGACCCCGACCCCTCGGGCCCGGAGTGCGCGAGCTGGACGTCGACTTAAACAATAAACTCTAAAATAATGAAGATAAAAATTTTCCTTTTATACCAAAAGATGATGACACAAAGTTTTGAAAATCCAACTTGAACAACAAAATATAAACTAGTGTGAGCTCCATAAGCTTACACCCAAAATAATAAAATATACAAATTCTTATGACGTCAAGTTTGGTACAACTATTCCCAAAAAGGTTACACATTTATGTAATGTAAACCCACCAATAACAACTTGCCCCAAAAGCTCAACCCTCGCGACGTCCTCCTCATGATCAGCGAGTCTAATCCTTTCCTCCTGGGGGGGGGGGTTACGGAAAAACAAAGATGAAAGAAAGGGGGTGAGATAAATCTCAATAAGTTACTAATGCAACTACATGACATGCTATGACGCAATAAGCAATAAACAATAATAAATATCACTTAGCACATAGCATTTATCAACTAACAGATAGCAGCGGAAATAAACAAGTAACAAAGGATATTAGCCAAGGTTTTCCAACTGATAGAACCAAATAAAGGTCACTGCGCAGCTTCAATAATCAACAATCAACATCTTCATAGTAGCATGAAAGCTGAAGAGAAAACCCCCGGTACCGGAACCAATAACCAATAATAGCAAGGGAATATGACACAAAGTCATAACCCGAACCAAACAGCTAGAATGCTCACAAAGGAGCTAGCTCATCTCACATCCAAGGCCAATCTGGAGGAGGGTAATAATTGGGCAAAACAGTGGTCAACATCATAATGGACTTGGCTTGTGCCATCATAATGTTTCGCATCGCCCGAAACACACACAAATACCAGCTGGACTTTCAAGTAAAGGCTAAGTAATAAAATACTAGCACGATAAACAACTAATGATTCCAAAGTAGGGAACCATACCAAGAAGTCACCAAGAAAGTGAAATGAACCAACAACACACAATTAAAGTGTTCCAATAATCTCAACAATGATAACACAATTCCCATATCACATTTGATCACAAAGGATCCATCTAACCCAAGAACACAACCAAAACTATTCACTCATCTCGGAGAGCTTGAGGAGAGCTTTAAAACGATAATTTATACACCTAAAACGGAGTCCGGATGAGGGAGATATGGCTCTCGAAAGATTGGACAATAAGGGGAAATAAATTTCACAACAGGGGAGAGGGTGCGCGCGCTTCCTATGGGAGGGTGCGCGCGCCTCCTGAAGTCAGAAGGAAATTGCGCCAAAAAGTAAGTGAGGGTGCGCGCGCTTCAAATAAAAGGGTGCGCGCGCTTCACGACAACAGAAGGTGAGATTTTTGGAAAAGAAATGGGTGCGCGCGCCTCCTATGGGAGGGTGCGCGCGCCTCCTTAAGTCAGAAGGTTTTTTAATTTTGACACAATTGAGGGAGCGCACGCCCCCCAGAATATGGTGCGCGCGCCCTCGATCATCAGAAGGCTTGGTTCACAAAAGGCATAAGGGTGCGCACGCCCCCTCCCAAAGGGTGCGCGCGCCGCGCCCCTTGCCCGGAGGGGCAAATTCCGGCCAAAATTTCTGGGTTTCTTCCATTTTCAACCAAAAATCAAACCCAACCCAAATCTTCACCATTTCAAGCCAAACTCAAAACTAACACTACCAATATATAAACTAAAGTACCCACACCACTTAGAAGCCAAAAGAACTCCTGGAATATCATCTAGAGAACCTAAATCAAGGATGATTCAAATACCAAATTTTCACAAAAATGAACAAAATGTAAATCATTCCCAAATCCACCCAAAATACAATAAATAGCATTCATCACATCAAATAAACATGGAGTAGCATTTCTAGCATAAAATAGGGGAAAAGCAACTTACCCGGATTTCTCAAAGTTGACGGAATTCGAATATTTTTAGCTTCCTACGATCCTAACGACGATCTAAACACATTTCATAAAATGAGCACTAAGAAATAATGGGAGGAAGATAGGTAGAATGAAGAGAGAAGGGAGAGAGAAATTTTACCTTTCCAAGGAGAGAGAGAGATAAAATTGCTGGGAATGGGAGTGTGAGGTGGGGGAGAAAGAGGGGAGTAGAGAGAATGATTAATTTAAAATGTTACACTTAGACCCCCTCCCCACTAACTACACTAACTCTAATACTTCCTACTAACAACTAAGACCAAATAATACTACACTAGCACAAATGACCCAAATAAAATGCTAGGCATAAATTATTATGAAACATAAAATGCACACATAATTATTAATTAAATAATAATTTAAACAATTAAATAAGAAATAAATAAATAATTAAATATTTATTATTAGAAAATAGAGACGGGTTTTCGGGTCGTGACATTCATTCCCCCTTAAAGAAAATTCGACCTGAATTTTTACGAGACTTACCCGAATAAAAAAGCCACGGATATTTACGCTCTATCTCCTCTCGAAGCTCCCAAGTTGATTCCTCAATATTGTGATTCTTCCAAAGAACTCTAACCAACGGAATGCTTTTATTCCTCAACTCTTGGACTTTGGTATCTAAAATCCGAACCGGTCGTTCCTCGTAAGTCATATCAGACTCTATATCATCCGGTACCCTCGGTAACACGTGAGATGGATCATGAACATACTTCCGAAGCATAGAAACGTGAAAAACACTATGTAACCGGTCCAAAGAAGATGGTAACGCAAGACGATATGCTAGAAGTCCCACTTTCCCCAAAATCTCAAACGGTCCAACAAACCTCGGAGCCAATTTACCCTTCTTCCCGAACCTTCGAATACCGACCTTCGGGGACACCTTCAAGAACACAAAATCACCGGTCTGAAAACTAAGATCTCGCCTTCGGTGATCGGCATAGCTCTTCTGTCGACTCTGGGATGTCTTCAATCGTTCCCGAATAATTTTAACCTTTTCCACCGAGTCCTGAACCATGTCAACACCCAAAAGTTTTGCTTCCCCAACCTCGTCCCAACAAATAGGCGACCGACATTTCCTCCCATACAAAGCCTCGTACGGTGCCATCTGTATACTCGACTGATAACTATTATGAGTTTAGTCTCCAGGTGGGAGATTGTTGGTATTGGATTCCCAAACTACGAGGAAGCAAAGGGGAGAAGGAGTCTAAGTCATAGGGAGTTGGTAGAGGTCAAGAGGATTTCAAGGAGAAGGAAACAAGCTGCTACGGAAGGCTAAGGGGGGGTCACCGAGCAAGAAAAAACGGGGAGGAACATTCTGACAAAGTAAGCGCTCGCCCACTTTTGTTCTGGGCGCCCGCCCACTCCGCCGGGCAGAAACTGAATTTTCTGTTTTTGTTTCCTATTTTGATGCAATCCCTTTCAAACGAGTTAGGGTTTCCTTGTACATCTATATAAGCATAATTTTGTCCATAAATAAGTGTGCTTGACAAAAAAAAAAGTTAGGATATCAAGGGGAGCCACAAAATAGTGTCTAGAGGGGCTGGGGGACTAGGAGAGCCATGGGGGGCGATCCTACAACCCGGCCATGACCGTGTTGTTTGTGTGTTCTTGGTGGAGGTGAGATAATATTTATGAGAGATTGTTCATGGAGAGTAGCCATGCTAGATCTATGTGAGTGCATGTGCTAAGTTGTAATCCTTCATATATTATTATAGTGATATCCTGGCTTGGTGCCTCCGGATGTAGCCATAGGGGGTGGTGAACCGGGTTAACAAATCATGATGTTCTTGTTCTTTCATATGTATTATTCATGTGTTGAATTATTTCCTCCATGTTGATGACTGCTAGTATGGGCTAGTGGATGCGGTGATCCCCCCAATTCCCCAACAGCAGGAACAAAGGGGCGCATCAACCTCTTGAGGTCCTCGTGCATGAGTGCCGAGTCCTCTTTAATCAATTCAGCAAGCTATGGTTCTCTTTTGTGTACAGGGAAGGTAATGCGGCGGCGGACATATTAGCGAACTTCAACATACTTTTGTATCCCCGCCTCTTTTTGTATTCCCTGCTCTGTATATAGACTCACATGGGCATATGACGCCCCGGGAAGTAATTTCCCCTTTTGCTATGTGTGTTTGTATAAAGTAACTTGTGTGTAAATTTCTGGGTTTATATATATTAATACTTTGGCGAAAAAAAATTACTTCCATTTTTTGCAAATGGAAAACAATGACTGGTACAAATAAATGGGCGAGAGTAGAGATATTGTGTAGTTTGGAGTGAAATTGGCACTTCGTTTCGAATGAAAGTTAGTTTTGAAATAAGTTGTTGGGGTGCAACCCAAATTTTCACATCGGCAATTGAGAAAATAATTCTGAGGTATATGAGCACTCATTCACTTCATTAGAATGAGGCATTTTGGGGGTCCAAAAACAAATCTGTGCGGGCTTGGCCTAAAGCGGATAATAACATACTAATGTGGATAGTGGTGATGGTGTCGTGGTCTCTACAAATGGTATCAGAGCCCTGGTTCAGATAGGCATGACCGGGGGCACCGTGTGTGTGCAATTACAATGTGGGATTCTCCGTGTGTAACATTGCGAATGGACTCTTGGAATCGAAAGGTATCATGATGTTACTTATCGGGCGAAGTGACCCGCGTTGCATAACGTTAGTTGGTACAAGCTTTCGCGTGTATTCCTTGGTTTGAGGGGAGGATTGTTTGGGAGCAACCAAAAATCCCACACCGGCAATTGCGAGAATAATTGCGAGGTATATAAGAGCAATCGCCCACTTCATTAATATGATGCCTTTTGGGAAAGTCCAAAAACAAATTCGTGCGGACTTGACCCAAAGTGGAAACTATCGTACCAATGTGGAAAGTGCTGGTTGTGGTTGCGGTGTATACAAAAGTCATTTCTTCTTATTTTTAAATTAAGGAATTCTAATTCTTTCAAAAAAAAAAAAAAAAAAAACACGTTAAGGAATTCTAAAAGGTGTGGATTTAAATTTTAGGTACTGCATAGATGAATGAGAGGATACATATATTTGCATGTTCAAGGAGGATTGAGGAAGATAGACTGTTTTTTAATTTTTATTTGAAAAAAACATAATAACTCAATAATAATTACAATTGATGTATATTTGGAGGCCTAAAGAGGCGGGTTTTAAGCCTTGCGCATTTTTTTCTTTTGAAGCCAATTAACCTTAATTATTTGTAAGACTATGCACAGTGGATTAAACGAAACTTTCCATTCAACACCCACTTTATCACTCCACATCAGCTTCTCTCTCTTCCAACTCATCCATTCAACACTTATTCAACTTTTAACCCTACAATGGTTTGTTTAATCCCCCATTCAACACTTTTCCCACTCATCATCACTTAAAATTTATTTTTTATTTTTTATTTTTATGATTAGTGCTGAAATAGTTATTATTGAGATCTATTTCAAGAAAAAGATGGGTTGTTTTTGTGTCGGCATACAATGAAACTTACGTCAATTTAAAGAGATTTTGTTTTTTTGGAATTTTGGTGTAAAAAAAAAAAACATTTTCTGTGAAATAATTGAGCTCAAATAATTGGGATAAAAGTTAAAAATATCGACAGCCAATCAGAAGCCAACATGTGTCACAGCCAGGGAAAAAAAAAACCTCGCCGGCTTTGACGCGCCTTGTCTGGCGCGTGTGGCGTATGCGCCAAGCCCGGCCTCTCTTGAGCCGCCGCGTGTCCCAGCGCCTGACCCACTTTCTCATTCACACTTGTTGAACTCATTCAACAAAACCATTCACACACCCACATTAAACAACCATTGCAAGCATTAAACCCCCCCCCCCCCCCATTTTTTGTGAATGCTCCATTCAACACCCTAACTTCTTCCTGTTGGAAATATTCCACAAGAAAGAACAGAATCACAGAATAAATTAAACTGAAATAATAAACAAGATAAAATAAATAAACAAACTGTAAAATAAAACTGGACAAAATTTTGTTGATGTCCCGAGGCGTGTGTTCAACACACTGTCCTTAAGACTTATTCGCCCCCTCACCGTTAGTGCTTGAGGATATTCTTGGACGCTAGTCTCCCAGGATTACTCGGACTGACCGGATGCTTCCCAGCACTATGAGACTCCGGCGAATTGAGGTTGTGCCTGAACAATATGACCAATACAATGCAATGCAGGAGGCCAAAGGAGGAATGAACAATGTGTAACAAAAGGGATTATGCAGAGGTTGCTGGAAAATTGTTGTGTATTCTGGTGTGTTCTTGCAGACTGAATTCTTCTCTTATTTATACTGCAAAATGAGAGCAGTACTTTGTATCCGAAAAATTAATTACAGGATAAGTCCTTTAATTAATTCCAGATAAAGAGATAAGAAGATAATGGAAGGCTGTTCAGTTGGCATTCCAGTTCAGATGGATGGAAAGGAATCTGTTCTGAGTTTTCTAGGCAAATTTTGACTGTAAGAGTCAAAAAATATAGCAAAAGGTGAGCTCGCACGGAAAAGCCAAATTGGTGCTACATTCGTGTCCGCAGGTCGCGTGCACACATGAGTTCGGACCTCGCAAGCCAAATTGGGTCCATGATTTGCACCCCCCCTGCGCGCGAGAGAGAGCCTCTATGCCATACAAGCTTGAACACTAGTCAAGTGCTCAAGCCTTTATACAAGCTTCCTTTTACATTTCTTTCCAATGTGGGATAATTTCCATATTCCCATTTCAACCCAACAACTTTGAGCCTTCATATCTTATTCATCCCAATACCAAATTGGACAAATGAATACATTATCTCTATGTTCTCACGGAGTAGAACACAAACCCATAAATAACTTTGTCATTCGACAAATTATTTATCAATTAATTAATACACAAAATTAAGGAAAATACTCATTTCCTTCACATTTTTCCAACAATTCCCCACATGAAGGAAATGATGAGGAATTTTGGTGATAAAGTCCAACAGTTGAAAACCTGCATAGGATAGGTATGGGATTGCCCTTTGAACCTTCCCTTGTAAACGTATACTTATTCTACTCGCTAATCAGTAGACGCCATGTCCTTGAACTGTCAGCTTTTTGTGTAGCCAGTCATATACGTTACACAGGTATCTCCCTAACACAATTCAATTCTCATAGATGTGTCCGTTTATGGCCGTGGAACACAATGCCTGGTTCTGTGAGAGGGTCTAAGAATTGAGCCTCACACAATTCTCCTTGAAGCGGCCCCATTTCTCTCTCACATAGGTGATTCTTCTAAGTAACCCGGTTTACTCCATAAGAATCATTAAAAGCCATAGGCTTAACCTTTATTCATCTCGGGATGTCACCATTTAGGAATGGGTATGGGGTTAATCCCCACAGTGACGCTACAAGTCTTTTAACGGTTAGGTGGTCCCTTTTGAACCTAGATCTTGGGATCTCCAGTCAGCTAGGTTGGGTTTTCCGCCGTGGTTAACTTCTCAAGAGGCTTTAAACCCATTCCCCTTGTTGATCTCGCAACTACCTCTCTATTTAACCCTTTGGTTAATAGATCCGCTAAGTTATCCTTTGACTTCACATAGTCAATGGAAATGGTACCAGTTGAGAGTAGTTGTCTTATGGTATTATGTCTTCGACGTATATGTCTCGACTTACCATTGTACATGTTGCTTTGTGCCCTACCAATTGCAGATTGACTGTCACAGTGTATACAGATTGGTGGCACTGGTTTTGTCCATCTTGGAATATCTTTTAGGAAATGGCGTAGCCATTCCGCTTCTTCCCCACATTTGTCCAATGCTATAAACTCAGATTCCATCGTGGATCTAGCTATAACAGTCTGTTTAGAAGATTTCCATGATATAGCTGCACCTGCTAATGTGAATACATATCCACTTGTAGACCTTGAGTCTTTGATATCAGATATCCAATTAGCATCGCTATACCCTTCAGTCACTGCTCGATGTCTAGTATAATGTAATCCATAATCATGAGTATGTCTCAAGTACCTTAGTACTCTCACAATACCCTTCCAATGATCCGCTCCAGGATTACTTGTGTACCGACTCAGTTTGCTAACAACATAAGCAATATCTGGTCTTGTGCAACTCATCAGGTACATTAGACTTCCAATGATCCTAGAATATTCTGTTTGAGACACTGGTTCTCCTCTATTCTTTGATAGATGTTGACTTGGGTCAATTGGAGTACTAGCTATTCCATTGTCATCCTTGCTAAATTTCTCAAGAATTTTATCCACATAATGAGCTTGGCTCAATACAATTCCATTGGATATTCTGGAAATTTTCACTCCAAGGATCACATCCGCTAGACCCATGTCCTTCATGTCAAACTTTGAGTTCAACATATCTTTTGTGGATTTGATCATCTTGTCACAACTTCCTATGATAAGTATGTCGTCTACATAAAGACACAAAATGACATAGCCATTTTCAGTGCTTTTGGAATAAACACACTTGTCACATTCATTTATCTTGAATCCACTTTCCATCATGGCTTGATCAAACTTTTGATGCCATTGTTTTGGTGCTTGTTTCAAGCCATATAATGACTTCACTAATTTGCACACTTTCTTTTCTTGCCCTGGTGCAACAAACCCTTCAGGTTGTTCCATGTAAATCTCCTCATCTAAATCACCATTCAGAAAGGCAGTCTTTACATCCATTTGATGCACTTCAAGATTGCGCAAAGCGGCAATTGCAAGTACAACTCTGATTGACGTTATTCTTGTGACAGGAGAATACGTATCAAAATAATCCAGGTCTTCTTTCTGTCTGTAACCTTTAATTACAAGTCTGGCCTTATATTTATCAATCGTGCCATCTGGTTTCATTTTCCTTTTGAAAATCCACTTATATCCAAGTGGTTTGCTTCCCGGAGGGAGATCCACTAACTCCCAAGTGTGATTTTGCAAAATAGAATCAATTTCACTTTTGATGGCTTCTTTCCACAAAGGTCCTTCTGAAGAGCTCACAGCTTCTTGATAACTTTGTGGTTCACTTTCTAGCATGTAAGTTAGAAAATCCGTCCCAAAGGATTTTTCTACTCTAACCCTTTTGCTACGTCGAGGTTCCACCTCTTCTTCCTCACTTTTGTCTTGAATGTGTTCTTCTTCTATTGAATCTTGTACCCGTGTTGATGAGCTCGCCTCATTTCTTGACTTGCACGGAAATACATTCTCAAAGAAGGAAACATTCCTAGATTCCATTATAGTGTTCTTGTGTATATCTTGAATTTTCGATTCATACACAAGGAATCTATAAGCACTACTGTTATGAGCATACCCAATAAATATGCAATCTACAGTCTTGGGCCCAATTTTCACCTTTTTAGGTGGAGGTACGGCTACCTTTGCAAGACATCCCCACACTCGCAAGTATTGGTAGGATGGTACTCGTCCATGCCACAATTCATAGGGACTTTTGTTCAATTTCTTTCGAGGTACCTTATTCAACACATAGTTAGCTGACAACACAGCTTCACCCCACATGTTGGAAGGTAGTCCCGAACTTATCAACATGGCGTTCATCATTTCTTTCAATGTCCGATTCTTGCGTTCGGCAACACCATTTTGTTGAGGTGTATAAGGTGCCGTGGTTACATGTTTGATTCCATGTTGATCATAAATTGCTTCAAATGGAGATTCATATTCTCCACCACGATCACTTCTTAGCACCTTTATTTTTCGGTTAAGTTGATTCTCAACTTCATTTTTATAGAGAATAAACTTCTCTACTGCCTCATCTTTACTTTTGAGGAGATACACATAGCAATACTTTGTACTATCATCAATAAAAGTTATGAAGTACTTATTGCCACCTCTTGTTTGAGTTGACTTAAAATCACATAAGTCTGTGTGAACTAACTCAAGAGGTTCAGAATTTCTTTCAATTGAATGGAATGAACCTCTAGTTAGTTTTGCTTCTACACAAGTTTCACACTTGTGTTTGAAATCAACTTTGAACTTTGGGATACAATTCAAGTTAATTAATCTACGCAAAGTATCATAATTAACATGTCCTAGTCTACCATGCCACAAATTGGAAGACTCAAGCAAGTAAACGGAAGAATTTTTCATTTCATTATTCTTTGGTTTAACAACCATTACACTGAGCTTAAACAGACCATCAGTTACATACCCTTTGCCAACAAACATCCCACTTTTGGACAAAGTTACAACATCAGACTCAAAAACAATACGAAATCCGTGCTTGTTCAAAAGCGAACCGGATACCAAATTCTTCCTTATATCTGGCACATAAAGAACATTGTTGAGAGTCAGTTCCTTCCCAGAAGTCATCTTCAGAACTACTTTCCCTTGACCCTTAATGTCAGAAGTAGCTGAATTTCCCATAAAAAGCTTTTCACCATTCTCAAAAACTTCAAAAGTACTAAACATGTCCTTATTGGAACACACATGTCTAGTTTCCCCGGTGTCTATCCACCACTGATTTGGGTTTGAACCCACCAAATTCACCTCGGATATTACCGCCGCAAGGTGCATATCAGAAACCTCCCTTGAGATCTCTTCCACGATGTTTGCCTCACGAGTTTTCTTAGGCATCCTACAAGTAGCAGCCTTGTGGCCTTCACCACCACAATTGTAGCACGTTCCCGTGAATTTCTTCTTGGAAACACCACTTCTTGGTTTCAAATGGGACTGTTTTGCCGCAGCTTTTCCTTTACCCTTTCCATGACCCTTGCCTTTTGAGCTTTGACCATGCTCCACAACATTAGCTTTGGCCACACTTGGGTTGTACCTCTTTTCGGCAGCCCTATTGCCTTCCTCAATACTGAGTCGAAGAATCAGTCCTTCAACATCCATCTCCTTTCGCTTATGCTTTAGGTAGTTCTTGAAATCATTCCAAGCGGGAGGCAATTTTTCAATGATTGCAGCCACTTGAAACTTCTCACAAAGAATCATACCTTCAGCAAGCACCTCATGCAAAATTACTTGCAACTCATCCACTTGGGATTTCACAGTCCTTGAGTCCACCATCTTATAATCAACGAAACGGGCAACAATAAATTTCTTTGTTCCCGCATCATCAATTTTGTACTTGTGGTCCAAGGATTCCCATAGTTCTTTTGCAGTCCTCTTCTCTCTATACACACCGTAAAGAGAATCAGAGAGGCCATTCAGAACATGGTTCCTGCAAAAGTATTCCCCTTGCTTCCATGTTTCAACTGCAGCCAAGGTTGCCACATTAGTTTCATTCTCGGCCACTACTGGCATATCCTCTTTCAGATATTTAGCCAAATTCAGAGTGGTCAAGAAGAATTGCATCTTCTGTTGCCACCTTTTGAAATCAAGGCCAACAAATTTGTCTGGCTTCTCGGCATGAGTGGTTGAGATGTGCATAGTTTGAGGACCTGCCATCACACTAGCACCAACAAATTTGTCTGGCTTCTCGGCATGAGTGGTTGAGATGTGCACAGTTTGAGGACCTGCCATCACACTAGCACCAGTTGCAGTTGGAGTCACAATAGGAGTCCCAGAATTAGTTGATGTGTTTGATTCATTAGCCATATCTGAAACACAAGCAACCAGTAAATATTGTATACTATAATCAGTTGATATATTCTGTAAGTGGTTCCTTCTTGCAGAAAAAATAAGTCTTAAGATTGTTGGAAATATTCCACAAGAAAGAACAGAATCACAGAATAAATTAAACTGAAATAATAAACAAGATAAAATAAATAAACAAACTGTAAAATAAAACTGGACAAAATTTTGTTGATGTCCCGAGGCGTGTGTTCAACACACTGTCCTTAAGACTTATTCGCCCCCTCACCGTTAGTGCTTGAGGATATTCTTGGACGCTAGTCTCCCAGGATTACTCGGACTGACCGGATGCTTCCCAGCACTATGAGACTCCGGCGAATTGAGGTTAATATCACCAATACAATGCAATGCAGGAGGCCAAAGGAGGAATGAACAATATGTAACAAAAGGGATTATGCAGAGGTTGCGGGAAAATTGTTGTGTATTCTGGTGTGTTCTTGCAGACTGAATTCTGCTCTTATTTATACTGCAAAATGAGAGCAGTACTTTGTATCCGAAAAATTAATTACAGGATAAGTCCTTTAATTAGTTCCAGATAAAGAGATAAGAAGATAATGGAAGGTTGTTCAGTTGGCATTCCAGTTCAGATGGATGGAAAGGAATCTGTTCTGAGTTTTCTAGGCAAATTTTGACTGTAAGAGTCAAAAAATATAGCAAAAGGTGAGCTCGCACGGACAAGCCAAATTGGTGCTACATTCGTGTCCGCAGGTCGTGTGCACACATGAGTTCGGACCTCGCAAGCCAAATTGGGTCCATGATTTGCACCCCCCCCCTGCGCGCGAGAGAGAGCCTCTATGCCATACAAGCTTGAACACTAGTCACGTGCTCAAGCCTTTATACAAGCTTCCTTTTACATTTCTTTCCAATGTGGGATAATTTCCATATTCCCATTTCAACCCACCAACTTTGAGCCTTCATATCTTATTCATCCCAATACCAAATTGGACAAATGAATACATTATCTCAATGTTCTCACGGAGTAGAACACAAACCCACAAATAACTTTGTCATTCGACAAATTATTTATCAATTAATTAATACACAAAATTAAGGAAAATACTCATTTCCTTCACATTTTTCCAACACTTCCCATTGTAGATGATCTAATGTCATTAATTTTTGAATGAAATTAATTATTCATTTCAATTTAGTTAGACAAATTCTTGGGTAGGACTGCCGCATGGCGTGCGGCGGGTCTGGCCCATGGGCCGACCCGCCCCGCCCGCCCCGCCCGGCTCCTTCCCCCTCTCCCTGAGTGACACGTGTCCTAAAAAAAAAAAAAAAAAAAACCTCATCAACTTTAAAATGCTATATCTTGAGATTTATAACTCAGAAAAAAAATTAAAAATACCGTTGTGTTCGTCTCGACGAGACGAATAAAACTACATAGGTCATGATATGGTTTGATTTTTTTTTTTTTAACATTTTTTTACACATAAAAAAGTTTGAGGTGCTTGCCAGCTGAAATGTAACACTCTGTTCTGATAAAAGTAACACTTTCATCTTCAAAAAGTAACATTTTTTCTACTGTCA
The DNA here is from genome assembly GCA_026119855.1 of Campanula takesimana. Taxonomy (NCBI): domain Eukaryota; kingdom Viridiplantae; phylum Streptophyta; class Magnoliopsida; order Asterales; family Campanulaceae; genus Campanula; species Campanula takesimana. The sequence goes on from JAOWBW010000698.1 coordinate 51,451, forward strand.
AATGTAACATCAATTTTACAAAAAAAAAAAAAAAAATGGGTTTGCATTTCAATTGTTACTTTCTCAATAAAAAATTGTTACATTTCATATATAATGTTACATTAAGGAATATAAACTGTTACAATTGAGAAAAAAATGTTACATTCATTTTTTATAAAATGTAACATTAGTTTAGTTGTCAATCCTATGTTATTTTCGGAGAAAAAAAATGTTACATTTGAAAAAATGAGTGTTACATTCCTTTATAAAAAGTGTTACATTAATTTAGTTGTCAATCTTTATGTTATCTTTTATCTATTGTAGCAAAATTGTGGTACATTTTTTTAAAAAAAAGTGTTACATTTTGAATAAAAAAGTGTTACATTTTGTTATAATAAGTGTTACATTTGAAAACCAAAAGTATTACATTTCGTTATAAGAAGTGTTACTTTTGGTGGGAGGGAAAAAGGTTGTGGGGGCAAAAAAAAAAAAAAAAAAAAAAAAGGGGCATGGTCGGCGCGCCGCATGGGGTGCGGCCGCCGCACCAGGGACCTTCTCATTTAGTTATGCGAATAAGTGTATGCTTTAAGCATTTTTAATGTATGATTACTTAAAGAAATAATATCTATTATCCTAATGTTTCATTTATATTACATCCTTATTTCAATTGTACTTTCTTACCGTGTTTCAACTTTAAGTAGACTAATCACATTGTATTTTCTATTTTTTTTAAAAGGTCATTTTTTTAATCATTTGACATTAATTAATAGTATTGATATTTAACTCGGATGTTTACCTTTATATTTGAGAAATTGATTTGAAAATATTGACCCGTACATCGCACGGTGGGAAACTAGTATATATAAAAGCAAGAAAGTCACTTTCCCTCCAAAAAATGTCACTATCAAGGGCAAATGTGTAAGATCCACCAAACAAGGACAAATATGTCATTATCTTAATTTGGTACAAGTAGTCAACTTTGCATGTAAATTGATTTTTATATGATACTTTTTTTATTTTATTTAGTGAAAATTGTTAAATTTTGATCAATATATAGGGAAAAAATAATAATTGACGCGGACACACGGCGTTGAAGTTTTTTGAGTCATTTGAGCGCGTGCGCGGAAACGGTCGTAACTTTTGACTCCGGATGAACCACGGAACGCACCACACATCAAATCGAACGTTGGAGCGAGCCGAATAAATGTCGTTATCTTTAATTTGGAAACAGACAACTTTGCATGTAAATTTATTTTTATATGATAATTTTTATTTTTTAAATTTGTTGTAAAATTAAAGTTTAATCAATAAATAGTAGAAACTCTACACATCTATATATATAAATATATATATATATATATATATATATATATATATATATATATATATAAATATCCGATTAAAGCATGCATATTAAGATAATAACAATAAATAACATAAAAATATCAAAATAAATATCGCATGAATAGTGAATAGTAAATTTGACTTTTTCTACAGTAACTTTGACTTTTGGAAATACGTATACGTAGGCTTTCGTTATACCTCAGTTTATCCGCCACCCGTAGGTCTGGAAGGTTAGTGGTTTCCACCTTTCGTAACGTTTTTGTTTGAAAAGATAATTTGTAACAATTAACAAACAATTGTAAGTACTCGAGGCGGGAGTAGTAAACTTACTTGTTTATTGCAAATTGTTGAGAGTACAAGATGGTTGATGAGTACAAGAGATTTCTAGAGAGAGAGAGATATTTAGAGAGAATTTAAAACTGATACTAATTTTGCCTGCCTCTTACAATGAGTTATCTAATCTTTATATACTACTGAACTTTTGTCTTGCAGGTCGGCAGGAGAAATCTTCTTTTGAAATTTGTGAGCATTGGGCCAGGGCGGCTGATGCCTTTGTTGAATTTTGTAACCAGTGGGCCAGGGCGGCTGAATAATTTGTTGAATTTTGTGACCAATAATGGGGCGACTGATGCTTTCTTCTTTTTGAATTATTTGTTGAGGATGCCTTCTTCTTTTTGTGTGGGTCATGGTGACTGAGATGCCTTCTTCTTTTTTGTGCAGCTTTACAGATCTAATTCTAGATCGTCTGGTTGTGTGTAGAAATCATCATTGGGTTGTGTATCCCCTTCATTCATAGAGGATGAACTGCCTTCGTCGCTAAGTTGGACCATTAGTCTTTCAAGATCCGTAGAATTTGTACATTTGGCCATCTGGGACATAATCTGTTGTTTCTTGGCTAAAAACTCTTCATTTTGTTGAGATTGTTTGAGAGGAATTGTTTTGCAATATTCTGGTTTTGAAAGAAAGTATTTTGACACTGCCTCAGAATTGCAATGAGAAATTTCAGTTTTGTCCCACCATTTTATTTTATATTTACGAACCAAAATTGGTAAGATTGTTTTTTGTACACACTCACACTTTTGTGGTTTCACAACACACTCACACATTTGTTCCTCTCTTAAGTCAAATTCTGTCATAAAAATCCACGGGACTTGGAAATTGTGACAAAATAAGGCCCAAAGAGGAGTCTGAGAAATTTGTTCTGGATAAGAAACTTTTGTTGACCATTGTTTGAAGGCTATTTGTACATCTGTAGGGACGATTGATTTGTCCAGTCCGAAAGTTTTCCACCATTGATGAAACCAATAAGGAGTTGGATAGGAAAAATTCGGGCAGAAATATAAGAAATATGAAAGAGAAAAAGATTTGTTCTGTCTGAAAAAGGCCCTTGACCAAGCTAAGATATAATCATAATAATTAAATCTGGCTGAATTGTTTGAATTTAATAAATCTCGAGAGTCATTTGGTTTTTGAGCCCAATCTGATAAAGTCAGGAATTTTAAAATCTTGACTTTGCAATAACGAATTTTTGTGTTATCAGCATGGTCAGTGGAATATTGAAAAGTGGCGGATTTTGTTTGTGTCAGAATGGTTTCATAGTAAAATTGGTTTTTCATGAAATTATCAGGAATATAATTGTGCAATGATGGTAAAATATATTGTGATAATTGATAAGGATGCCAATTGTCAGTCATTTCATAGATTTCTGGTTCTAGGACACAAATAGAATCGGTATGATTTTTATAAAAATAATTTGTGGGTGGTGTTTGTTTAGGGTGAGGATTAGGAACAATTTGTCTATTGGGCTGAGAAGTTTGTGGGTTTTCTATCTTGAGGGTAGATTTGTAAGTAACTGTTTTTTGGGAGGATGAAGTTTCTTTTGAGATTGGGGGAGAGAATGGTTTTGCATCTGGGGAAAGAGTAGCAAACCTATTTTCTAATTTTGGTTGAATTGGCATTCTGTCAGGAATGAAGTTTGGGAACTTTGTAAGAGGTCTGATTTGTATGATCGATTGTTCTTTCTTGGCCTTTCCTTTGAGCGAAGTTCCTGAAATCATTCTAAATAGGGAGAAGTTTAGTATGTAGATTTCAGTAGTCTCGTACGAGGCTATTTTAATCTGGCATATGTAGAAAATCATGAAGATTTGGATAATGATCATTGTAAATGCAATTTGTAAGCCTTTTAAAAGTTGAGATTTCATTTTTAATAAGAATTGAAAAAGGAGAGGAGGATTTATTTTCAAAGATTTCTTGTAAATCATATAAATGAAATCGAAGTATTTGAGTTTTGTGAAAAGGGGTTCTCTTGTGAAAGTTTTTGCATTCTTTTAGTAATATTGGTGATTTTTGTAGTAAATAATTTATGTAATTGGAAGTATTTAAATGAACACGATTTCCATTAATAAAAGGGCTCCAAGTTTGTTCCTGTTCCATTTGTGAAATGAGTAAGGTCTCTTTATGTAATTTTTCTAATTCTTGTAATGATTGGTTTGAAAAGAGTGCGGTTTCTTCATTTATATTTGCCATTGCCTGCAATAAAGATTGTTTTTATTGAATTTAATACAAACATATGAAATACATAAAGATACATTTTTAGAGAAATTTATGTAACTTCCTCATTCTTCTGGAAAGAGCCTTTGCTTGTATGAGAATATTTGTTGCTATTCTTTTCTGGTGATAGAAAACTCCATTGTCATCTATATATTCCTCAAGATCACTAATTAGGAATCGCACATACATAAAATGTATTCCTATTTCATAATTTGTATAAGTATGAGGAAAGTCTGTAGATTGAAGATCTCTTAGTTGTCTAGCTAAATGGTTCAAATAATCAATGTTGTCAAAGCCTCTATTAAGCCATCTATTACGTCTATCATGTGTATTAATAATTTGGTTATTTATCAGTGGGAAGTCTGCCATGTCCTTGTAGGAATTCTCTAGTTAAGAAATCTGGGATTGAATTGTCTTTGCCTGCAATATGAACGATGTCAAAATCAAATATTGATAAAAGGGCTTGCCATCTGGCAAGCCCTTTTATCAATATTTGATTTTGACATCGTTCATGGCAAAAATCTGTTTTGCCGCTAAATTCTTTACATCTTTTTGTAAAACGTCTTTTGCAGCTTTGCAATCTACTTTGACTGTAAATTTTTTATTAAGTAGATCATCTTGAAATTTTGTTATACATAGAACTATAGAAAGAATTTCCTTTTTTATTGTAGAATAATTTGATTGTGTTGTGTTCCATATCCCCGAATAATATCTTATTATTTGGTTTTTCCCATCTATGTTTTGAGTTAATATCCCACCATATCCTATTTCTGAGGCATCAGTGGCTACTGTTTTAGGGGCATTAGGATCACATATAGTTAAAAATGGTAATCTTTTAACATGTAGTTTGATTTGTTTAACAACATTAGTATGCTCTTTTGTCCATGGTTTTGGATTTGTTTTTAATCTAACAAAGAGTGGTTTACAAATTTGTCTTAATTTAGGAAAGAAATCTGCTATATAATTTAATGATCCTAGGAATCTTTGTAATTGATTTTTATCTTTTATCTCATCTGGGAATTTGTCAGCAAAATCTATAGATCTTTGTATTGGTATTAAAGTATTATTGGTTATCTCATGTCCTAAAAACCTAATCTTTGTTTGATAAAGTTTTATTTTTGTTTTTGATAAAACTAACCCATTTCTTATCATTGTTTTATAAAATATGTTTAAATGTTTGTCGTGTTGTTCAAGGGTTTTACTAAATACTAAAACATCATCTATATAAACAATAATAAAAGTGTATGGATTAAATATTTCATTCATTATTTTTTGAAATTCGCTTGGTGCATTTTTTAAGCCAAAGGGCATAACATTCCATTCGTATTGCCCAAAGGGTACTGTAAAAGCTGTTTTGTATTTATCTTCTTCTGCTATTTGTATCTGCCAAAATCCTGATTTCATATCAAATTTTGAAAATATAGATGCATCGTGTAATCGTTTTAATAAATCTTGTTTATTCGGTATTGGATATCTAATCCATTTTAGTGCCGTGTTTAACGGTTTGTAATTAATTACTAATCTTGGGGCTCCTCTTTCAATTTCTGCATTTTTTGATACATAGAATGCTGAGCATGACCAAGGTGATTTACTTTTCCTAATTAATTTTTTATTGAGTAAATCTTTAATTTCCTTTTTACAATATTCTAATAATTCTTGATTCATTTGTATAGGTCTTGCTTTTGTAGGTATTGTTTGTTCATTAAAATATTTTTCGTATGGTAGTGTTATTACATGTTTTTTTCTTTCCCAAAAAGCCGTGGGTAAATCAGAACATAAGTCTCTTTCAAATTTTTCTAATTTTTTAGAGATTATGTCTTTGTTTTGTTGAAGTTGTAATTTTTCTTCAATTTTGATGTTTAATAATTCTTCCTTAAGAAATTTCATTTGATTTTGTAAAGTATTTAATTTAGATATTCCTGTTTTTTGCAAATTATTTACATCACTATTGGATACAGGATATAAAAAATCAAATATAATTTTTTGTCCTAATATTCTTGATTCTACCCCTCTTTGTGAAACTGAAAAGGGATATAGCATTTGTAAAAAATGGTTACCTAATATAACTTTTGTGTTTAAATTTTTTACAAGCATAAGACTTGTTTTAAAACAGATACTATTATTGCAAACATGTGCTTCGGGTATTTTATATTTTACTTGTAATTTTGAAGAATTAGCTGCTGAAAGACTTTGTTTTGTTTTTATAAAATATTTTGTTGGTATTATTCCTTATTCAACACAATTTAGATCTGCTCCTGAGTCTAACATGGCTAATCCTTTGTATTCAAAATCTTTGATTTTCATATGTATATGTACATACCATTTTTGATATCTGACTCGAGTAAGAGCGTATATACTTTCTTCTGTGTCTGTAGAGGTATCTGTTTCCGAAGAGGATTTTTTTGCAAAGGGGTTTTTAAAATGTTTGTCTAATTCTTTATTAGCTTTAGATGTAGAAGCTTCATCATTGTAGGTTGAATGTATTTGTTTTTTAATTTCTTGTAGTGCTAATTTTGTTTCTATTTCTTTCTGTGTTTTTTGTAAATCCAAATTACTTTGTTTTAATAATTTTATTTCTTGTTTTATTTCTCTAATTTCATGTTGTAGGTCTACTGATGAAATTTGTTTCTTTTTATTTTGGAACATTTGTATAACATCTTCGTATTGAGCGGGTCTTGATGTATCTGGTTTTTCTTCATTAATTGTTTTGGGTAATTGTTTTAGAAATTTTCTTTTTATAGTTGGTTCATCTATTTCTTTGATCTTTTCTAATATCTCATCGTATTGTTCTATTGTATTTAATTTATTAGTACACAGACATATTTCTCTATTACAGGATTGGCATTCATCATTATCACTTGTATCAGTTTGATCAGAAGAGTTATATTCATCAATATCTGTTGATAATTCAAGATTATCTATGTTTTGTAATATTTCTTCTGTTTCTTTTATTTTTAAATTATGGCAGATTTGTTGTATTTGTCTTTTTACTGGGCAATTTCTAGCAATATGACCGGGTTTTTTTGCATAAAAAACATTTTATGGTTTTATTATATGGCTTAAAAGACTTAAAGGATTTTTTATATTTTGTATTATTTTTATTATTGTTGTATCTTTTTTGAAAATGTGCTTTTTTATTTTTATTGTAATAAGCAGGGGGATTGTTTTGATAGTTTTTATGTGTTTTTCTATATTTTCTCCTATATGTACTATTTTTGTAATACGGACTTCTATTTTGAGTGTAATTTTTCTTTTTGTATGGAGATTTTAGTTTATCAAAACCAAATTGTTCACACCAATGTCCTAATTCTTTTCTTGTTTGAGTAGTTTCTTTTTTTAATTTGTTTTGTAATTTTTGGTCTTGACATAGTCTTAAACCTGTGATATTTACACAAGTAATTAAGTCTCCATAGGTAAGATTATCATAGGATATTTGTCCATACTTTTGTTCTATCGTATCTTTTACTTTTTCGGAAAATAGGCCTGGTAATCCAGTAATAAATTTTTCTTTCCAATGATAATTATTTGGGTCAGCAAGATTAAAAACTCTTTTAAGAAAATTTTCTTTATACCATTTAAATTGTTCTAATTTTCTGCATTTTAGATTTTGTAATATTTCAGAATTTCTTTCAGTATATAAATCTATGTCTCCTATAAAGTGAGTTGTAATATTAAATATTAAGTATATTTATTGTGCAGGAGTTTGATTTCCATTTTCATCTAATACTGGGTGTCCATCTTGGTCTGCTTTTATGGCTTCTAAAATTTGTGTTTTTACTTGATGTGCTAGTAATTTATCCCACCAAGTTCTTAATTGACCAGTGAATCCTAATATAATGTTTTCAACTGCTTGGCGTTCTGTAATATTTGTAGATTTGTAGATATTTCCTACAATTATCATTTCTTTTGTAATATTTATTATTTCCATTTCACTTAATCCGTCAATGTTCCATTCATAAATGTTTTTTGCATTGTATGATTTTGTTGGGTTTTTTAATATTTCTAAGTCTCCAGGGTCTTTATAATTGTAAAAATCTCGTCTCATTGTTTGAATTGGAATTGTATTTAAGAATTCTTCTTCTTCTGATTCTATAGTAGAGCTATATTCATTATTAGAAGAGGTATCTGACGCTGAGGTTTTGTCATTATAGTCTGTTAGCATTCGGATATTTGTACTTGTACTTGTTTCTTCTTTTACTTTTAAATGTGTTTTAATTTTATTCATTAAGTCATTTAGGGGATCATGGAGTGTTGGTTTGACTTCAGGTATTACTAAAGTATTCTTAGGAGGGGGAATTTGTTTAGTAAACATTGTATTTTTTTTTCTTCTAGTTGATGGATTAATTTTATATAATTCTGAATATTCTGTAAATCTTTGGGATTTATAATGTTCATCATTTTTGGTTGGTATTGGTGTGGGTCCCATTTCTACGTCTAGTTGTGCTATCTCTTCGCCTATTGTGGTTAATTTTTTAGTAGAATTATCAATTTTTTCTTCAACTCTATCTAATTGTTGTCCTACGGTATATAGGTATAAATTTGTCCAATTATTTTGTAAATGTAAAGATGTTTGTTTTTTATCTTCGGTGTTTAATTGATTAGTTTTATCAATGGGGTAGGCACCGTATTGGATATTATCTTTACTAAAGTAAGTGGCTTCTAAAGGTGGTTTTTCGTTTTCGTATACTTCGTGAGTCGGTAGAAGATCTGGTCCTACGTTGTACCATCGTCTTAGTTTTTTCTGTAATGTAGTTATTTTGTATAAGTAATCATGTTTTAAGAAATCAAAAAATGGTATGTGATCTTCTTGTAATTCACAAAATTCGTAATATTTTTCTTTTATTAATTTTTGTTCATTGGTGTCATACATTTGAAAAAATAGTTTTCTATTTTCTTCATTATGTTTACTTGTAAAATCTTTTCTTAAAATACCTTTATTTAGAATAAAATTGTTTTTTTATCATATTTAAGGTAAATTCACTATCTTCGTAAGATTGAACATTAATTCCTTCGTACGGTTGGACATTAATTCCTTGTCTGTTTGCTCCAGTATTGTTCGTTTGTTGTGGAATTTCAATATTAATTTCATCTTCAAAAACAGTTTCGTTTTGTGAAGAACTATCCTCATATTTAGTGTTTTGTGGGAATTCATATCTTCCTGATGTAGATCTCCTAGATGGTGTGTGGACATTTAATTTTTTGTGTCGACTTAGTGACTGAGTTCTTTTGAATTTTAGATCTACCGATCCGTCTTCATATTGTGTAATTTTTTCTATATCAGTTGTTTGATTTTGTTCTTTTCTTGGGACAGTTTTAGCGGGATATGACCATTTATCGGGTAAAGTTATTTCATTCCATTTGATTGTTTTTGGTATATTTATATTAGCTTTTGTTTTATCAATTTCCCAAAAAATGGTTTCTCCTATTTTGTTTCTGTTAAAAGCATTAGGACATAATCCTGTATTCATAACTTTAAAATATAATCTATAAAATATTTCATATACGTGAGATCCTTTTTTCATATGATAATTATGCGTTAGAATATCTAAAGTTAGGATGTCCATTATGTGAGGATTTGTTAAAGAAATTGTAAAATTTGGATAACTATTAAAATGAATTGGTCCATTTGTTAAACTAGTTTCAATAGCTCCTAATAACGAATCTGTATAGTTTAGATGTCTAGCATCTCTTAAGGCTATTTGTATGCTTGTGTTTAATCCTTCCATTGTTAAGGGTTTAATAGCAATTTGTACTAGTCCGATATGTAAAAATTTGTATCCTTGGGATATATATTTTTTTATAGATGATTTTGAAAATAGACTCATAGTTTGATTATTGGAAAATAAAGGGATAATAGTTTCTTTTGTTTTGATGGCTAATCTTGATCTTATGTTAAAAATTCCTTTGTCTTTATAAATTTCCGTGTTTGAAATAAGAGGTGGTTTCCAATTAGTCAAAGACTGAGTATTCCAAGAAAATTCTTTTGATAAAATATTTTGATCATTTTCATTGTTATTATGGTTATCATATTCAATATGTATGTTATAATCGTTCATAGGATCTTGATTTCTAGGAGGCATTCTATTCGTAAAATTACCTAACCAACTCATGATTTACTATTTGTCTTGCTTTTCGGATACACTTCCTTACCTAATGGATGCACGACTTACACTTCCTAATGCGTGACTTAGACCTAGGTGACACACCGACTCGGGACAAATAAGTAAATTGTTTAAGCTAGTTCAGGGATACAAATTTTTACATATCGGACTGGTACAAATTGCTATTAAACCCTTAACAATGGAAGGATTAAACACAAGCATACAAATAGCCTTAAGAGATGTTAGGCATCTAAACTATACAGATTCGCTATTAGGAGCCATTGAAACTAGTTTAACAAATGGACCAATTCATTTTAATAGTTATCCAAATTTTACAATCTCTTTAACAGATCCTCATATAATGGACATCCTAACTCTAAATATTTTAACGCATAATTATCATATGAAAAAAGGATCTCACGTATATGAAATATTTTATAGATTATATTTTAAAGTTATGAATACAGGACTATGTCCTAATGCTTTTAACAGAAACAAAGTAGGAGAAACCATTTTTTGGGAAATTGATAAAACAAAATCTAATATAAATATACCAAAAACAATTAAATGGAATGAAATAACTTTACCCGATAAATGGTCCTATCCCGCTAAAACTGTCCCAAGAAAAGAACAAAATCAAACAACTAATATGAACAAATTACAGAATATGAAGACGGATCGGTAGATCTAAAATTCAAAAGAACTCAGTCACTAAGTCGACACAAAAAATTAAATGTCCACGCACCATCTAGGAGATCTACATCAGGAAGATATGAATTCCCACAAAACACTAAATATGAGGATAGTTCTTCACAAAACGAAACTGTTTTTGAAGATGAAACTAATATTGAAATTCCACAATAAACAAACAATACTGGAGCAAACAGAGAAGGAATTAATGTCCACCCATACGAAGGAATCAATGTTCAATCTTACGAAGATAGTGAGTTTACCTTAAATATGATAAAAAACAATTTTATTCTAAATAAAAGTATTTTAAGAAAAGACTTTACAAGTAAACACAATGAAGAAAATAGAAAACTATTTTTTCAAAGTTATGATACCAATGAACAAAAATTAATAAAAGAAAAGTATTACGAATTTTGCGAATTACAAGAAGATCACATACCATTTTTTGATTTCTTAAAAGATGATTACCTATACAAAATAACTACATTACAGAAAAAACTAAGACGATGGTACAAAGTAGGACCAGATCTTCTACCGACTCACGAAGTATACGAAACGAAAAACCACCTTTAGAAGCCACTTACTTTAGTAAAGACAATATCCAATACGGTGCATATCACATTGATAAAACTAATCAATTAAACACCGAAGATAAAAAACAAACATCTTTACATTTACAAAATAATTGGACAAACTTATACCTGTATACCGTAGGACAACAATTAGATAGAGTTGAAGAAAAAATTGATAATTCTACTAAAAAATTAACCACAATAGGAGAAGAAATAGCACAACTAGACGTAGAAATGGGACCCACACCAATACCAACCAAAAATGATGAACATTATAAATCCCAAAGATTTACAGAATATTCAGAATTATATAAAATTAATCCATCAACTAGAAGAAATAAAAATACAATGTTTACTAAACAAATTCCCCCTCTTAAGAATACTTTAGTAATACCTGAAGTCAAACCAACACTCCATGATCCCCTAAATGACTTAATGAATAAAATTAAAACACATTTAAAAGTAAAAGAAGAAACAAGTACAAGTACAAATATCCGAATGCTAACAGACTATAATGACAAAACCTCAGCGTCAGATACCTCTTCTAATAATGAATATGGTTCTACTACAGAATCAGAAGAAGAAGAATTCTTAAATACAATTCCAATTCAAACAATGAGACGAGATTTTTACAATTATAAAGACCCTGAAGACTTAGAAATATTAAAAAACCCAACAAAATCATACAATGCAAAAAACATTTATGAATGGAACATTGACGGATTAAGTGAAATGGAAATAATAAATATTACAAAAGAAATGATAATTGTAGGAAATATCTACAAATCTACAAATATTACAGAACGCCAAGCAGTTGAAAACATTATATTAGGATTCACTGGTCAATTAAGAACTTGGTGGGATAAATTACTAGCACATCAAGTAAAAACACAAATTTTAGAAGCCATAAAAGAAGACCAAGATGAACACCCAGTATTAGATAAAATGGAAATCAAACTCCTGCACAATTAATATACTTAATATTTAATATTACAACTCACTTTATAGGAGACATAGATTTATATACTGAAAGAAATTCTGAAATATTACAAAATCTAAAATGCAGAAAATTAGAACAATTTAAATGGTATAAAGAAAATTTTCTTAAAAGAGTTTTTAATCTTGCTGACCCAAATAATTATCATTGGAAAGAAAAATTTATTACTGGATTACCAGGCCTATTTTCCGAAAAAGTAAAAGATACGATAGAACAAAAGTATGGACAAATATCCTATGATAATCTTACCTATGGAGACTTAATTACTTGTGTAAATATCACAGGTTTAAGACTATGTCAAGACCAAAAATTACAAAACAAAAAAAAAGAAACTACTCAAACAAGAAAAGAATTAGGACATTGGTGTGAACAATTTGGTTTTGATAAACTAAAATCTCCATACAAAAAGAAAAATTACACTCAAAATAGAAGTCCGTATTACAAAAATAGTACATATAGGAGAAAATATAGAAAAACACATAAAAACTATCAAAACAATCCCCCTGCTTATTACAATAAAAATAAAAAAGCACATTTTCAAAAAAGATACAACAATAATAAAAATAATACAAAATATAAAAAATCCTTTAAGTCTTTTAAGCCATATAATAAAACCATAAAATGTTTTTTATGCGAAAAAACCGGTCATATTGCTAGAAATTGCCCAGCAAAAAGACAAATACAACAAATCTGCCATAATTTAAAAATAAAAGAAACAGAAGAAATATTACAAAACATAGATAATCTTTAATTATCAACAGATATTGATGAATATAACTCTTCTGATCAAACTGATACAAGTGATAATGATGAATGCCAATCCTGTAATAGAGAAATATGTCTGTGTACTAATAAATTAAATACAATAGAACAATACGATGAGATATTAGAAAAGATCAAAGAAATAGATGAACCAACTATAAAAAGAAAATTTCTAAAACAATTAGCCAAAACAATTAATGAAGAAAAACCAGATACATCAAGACCCGCTCAATACGAAGATGTTATACAAATGTTCCAAAATAAAAAGAAACAAATTTCATCAGTAGACCTACAACATGAAATTAGAGAAATAAAACAAGAAATAAAATTATTAAAACAAAGTAATTTGGATTTACAAAAAACACAGAAAGAAATAGAAACAAAATTAGCACTACAAGAAATTAAAAAACAAATACATTCAACCTACAATGATGAAGCTTCTACATCTAAAGCTAATAAAGAATTTGACAAACATTTTAAAAACCCCTTTGCAAAAAAATCCTCTTCGGAAACAGATACCTCTACAAACACAGAAGAAAGTATATACGCTCTTACTCGAGTCAGATATCAAAAATGGTATGTACATATACATATGAAAATCAAAGATTTTGAATACAAAGGATTAGCCATGTTAGACTCAAGAGCAGATCTAAATTGTGTTGAACAAGGAATAAAACCAACAAAATATTTTATAAAAACAAAACAAAGTCTTTCAGCAGCTAATTCTTCAAAATTACAAGTAAAATACAAAATACCCGAAGCACATGTTTGCAATAATAGTATCTGTTTTAAAACAAGTCTTATGCTTGTAAAAAATTTAAACACAAAAGTTATATTAGGTAACCCTTTTTTACAAATGCTATATCCCTTTTCAGTTTCACAAAGAGGGGTAGAATCAAGAATATTAGGACGAAAAATTATATTTGATTTTTTATATCCTGTATCCAATAGTGATGTAAATAATTTGCAAAAAACAGGAATATCTAAATTAAATACTTTACAAAATCAAATGAAATTTCTTAAGGAAGAATTATTAAACATCAAAATTGAAGAAAAATTACAACTTCAACAAAACAAAGACATAATCTCTAGAAAATTAGAAAAATTTGAAAGAGACTTATGTTCTGATTTACCCACGGCTTTTTGGGAAAGAAAAAAACATGTAATAACACTACCATACGAAAAAGATTTTAATGAACAAACAATACCTACAAAAGCAAGACCTATACAAATGAATCAAGAATTATTAGAATATTGTAAAAAGGAAATTAAAGATTTACTCAATAAAAAATTAATTAGGAAAAGTAAATCACCTTGGTCATGCTCAGCATTCTATGTATCAAAAAATGCAGAAATTGAAAGAGGAGCCCCAAGATTAGTAATTAATTACAAACCGTTAAACACTGCACTAAAATGGATTAGATATCCAATACCGAATAAACAAGATTTATTAAAACGATTACACGATGCATCTATATTTTCAAAATTTGATATGAAATCAGGATTTTGGCAGATACAAATAGCAGAAGAAGATAAATACAAAACAGCTTTTACAGTACCCTTTGGGCAATACGAATGGAATGTTATGCCCTTTGGCTTAAAAATGCACCAAGCGAATTTCAAAAAATAATGAATGAAATATTTAATCCATACACTTTTATTATTGTTTATATAGATGATGTTTTAGTATTTAGTAAAACACTTGAACAACACGACAAACATTTAAACATATTTTATAAAACAATGATAAGAAATGGGTTAGTTTTATCAAAAACAAAAATAAAACTTTATCAAACAAAGATTAGGTTTTTAGGACATGAGATAACCAATAATACTTTAATACCAATACAAAGATCTATAGATTTTGCTGACAAATTCCCAGATGAGATAAAAGATAAAAATCAATTACAAAGATTCCTAGGATCATTAAATTATATAGCAGATTTCTTTCCTAAATTAAGACAAATTTGTAAACCACTCTTTGATAGATTAAAAACAAATCCAAAACCATGGACAAAAGAGCATACTAATGTTGTTAAACAAATCAAACTACATGTTAAAAGATTACCATGTTTAACTATATGTGATCCTAATGCCCCTAAAACAGTAGCCACTGATGCCTCAGAAATAGGATATGGTGGGATATTAACTCAAAACATAGATGGGAAAAACCAAATAATAAGATATTATTCGGGGATATGGAACACAACACAATCAAATTATTCTACAATAAAAAAGGAAATTCTTTCTATAGTTCTATGTATAACAAAATTTCAAGATGATCTACTTAATAAAAAATTTACAGTCAAAGTAGATTGCAAAGCTGCAAAAGACGTTTTACAAAAAGATGTAAAGAATTTAGCGGCAAAACAGATTTTTGCCAGATGGCAAGCCCTTTTATCAATATTTGATTTTGACATCGTTCATATTGCAGGCAAAGACAATTCAATCCCAGATTTCTTAACTAGAGAATTCCTACAAGGACATGGCAGACTTCCCACTGATAAATAACCAAATTATTAATACACATGATAGACGTAATAGATGGCTTAATAGAGGCTTTGACAACATTGATTATTTAAACCATTTAGCTAGACAACTAAGAGATCTTCAATCTAGAGACTTTCCTCATACTTATACAAATTATGAAATAAGAATACATTTTATGTATGTGCGATTCCTAATTAGTGATCTTGAGGAATATATAGATGACAATGGAGTTTTCTATCATCAGAAAAGAATAGCAGCAAATATTCTCATACAAGCAAAGGCTCTTTTCAGAAGAATGAGGAAGTTACATAAATTTCCCTAAAAATGTATCTTTATGTATTTCATATGTTTGTATTTGATATAAATTCAATAAAAACAATCTTTATTGCAGGCAATGGCAAATATAAATGAAGAAACCGCACTCTTTTCAAACCAATCATTACAAGAATTAGAAAAATTACATAAAGAGACCTTACTCATTTCACAAATGGAACAGGAACAAACTTGGAGCCTTTTTATTAATGGAAATCGTGTTCATTTAAATACTTCCAATTACATAAATTATTTACTACAAAAATCACCAATATTACTAAAAGAATGCAAAAACTTTCACAAGAGAACCCCTTTTCACAAGACTCAAATACTTCGATTTCATTTATATGATTTACAAGAAATCTTTGAAAACAAATCCTCCTCGCCTTTTTCAATTCTTATTAAAAAATGAAATCTCAACTTTTAAAAGGCTTACAAATTGTATTTACAATGATCATTATCCAAATCTTCAGGATTTTCTACATATGCCAGATTAAAATAGCCTCGTACGAGACTATTAAAATCTACATACTAAACTTCTCCCTATTTAGAATGATTTCAGGAACTTCGCTCAAAGGAAAGGCCAAGAAAGAACAATCGATCATACAAATCAGACCTCTTACAAAGTTCCCAAACTACATTCCTGACAGAATGCCAATTCAACCAAAATTAGAAAATAGGTTTGCTACTCTTTCCCCAGATGCAAAACCATTCTCTCCCCAATCTCAAAAGAAACATCATCCTCCCAAAAGACAGCTACTTACAAATCTGCCCTCAAAATAGAAACCCTCAAACTTCTCAGCCCAATAGACAAATTGTTCCTAATCCTCACCCTAAACAAACACCACCCACAAATTATTTTTATAAAAATCATACCGATTCTATTTGTGTCCTAGAACCAGAAATCTATGAAATGACTGACAATTGGCATCCTTATCAATTATCACAATATATTTTACCATCATTGCACAATTATATTCCTGATAATTTTATGAAAAACCAATTTTACTATGAAACAATTCTGACACAAACAAAATCCGCTACTTTTCAATATTCCACAGATCATGTTGATAACACGAAAATTCGTTATTGCAAAGTCAAAATTTTAAAATTCCTGACTTTATCAGATTGGGGCCAAAAGCCAAATGATTCTCGAGATTTATTAAATTCAAACAATTCAGCAAGATTTAATTATTATGATTATATCTTGGCCTGGTCAAGGGCCTTTTTCAGACAAAACAAATCTTTTTCTCTTTCATATTTCTTTTATTTTTGTCCGAATTTTTCCTATCCTACTCCTTATTGGTTTCATCAATGGTGGAAAATTTTCGGACTAAACAAATCAATCGTCCCTACAGATGTACAAATAGCCTTCAAACAATGGTCAACAAAGATTTCTTACCCAGAACAAATTTCTCAGACTCCTCTTTGGGCCTTATTTTGTCACAATTTCCAAGTCCCATGGATTTTTATGACAGAATTTGACTTAAGAGAGGAACAAATGTGTGAGTGTGTGAAACAACAAAAGTGTGAGTGTGTACAAAAGACAATTTTACCAATTTTGATTCGAAAATACAAAATAAAATGGTGGGACAAAACTGAAATTTCTCATTGCAATTCTGGAGCAGTGACAAAATACTTTCTTTCAAAACCAGAATATTGCAAAACAATTTCTCTCAAACAATCTCAACAAAATGAAGAATTTTTAGCCAAGAAACAACAGATCATGTCCCAGATGGCCAAATGTACAAATTCTACAGATCTTGAAAGACTAATGGTCCAACTTAGCGACGAAGGCAGTTCATCCTCTATGAATGAAGGGGATACACAACCCAATGATGACTTCTACACACAACCAGACGATCTTGAATTAGATCTGTAAAGCTGCACAAAAAAGAAGAAAGCATCAGCCGCTCAGTCACCATGGCCCACACAAAAAGAAGAAGGCATCCTCAACAAATAATTCAAAAAGAAGAAAGTATTCAGCCGCCCTGGCCCACTGGTCACAAAATTCAACAAACAGTTCAGCCGCCCTGGCCCACTTGCCACAAAATTTCAAAAGAAGATTCCTCCTGCCGACCTGCACGACAAAAATTTAGTTGTATATAAAGATTAGATAGCTCATTGTAAGAGGCAGGCAAAAATTAGTATCAGTTTTAAATTCTCTCTAAATATCTCTCTCTCTAGAAATCTCTTGTACTCATCAACCATCTTGTACTCTCAACAATTTGCAATAAACAAGTAAGTTTACTACTCCCGCCTCGAGTACTTACAATTGTTTGTTAATTGTTACAAATTATCTTTTCAAACAAAAACGTTACGAAAGGTGGAAACCACTAACCTTCCAGACCTACGGGTGACGGATAAACTGAGGTATAACGAAAGCCTACGTATACGTATTTCCAAAAGTCAAAGTTACTGTAGAAAAAGTCAAATTTACTATTCACTATTCATGCGATATTTATTTTGATATTTTTATGTTATTTATTGTTATTATCTTAATATGCATGCTTTAAATAGGTAAATTGTTTAAGCTAGTTAAATAACTTTGTTGAATATTAGGCTCTGATGCCTTTGTTGAATTTTGTAACCAGTGGGCCAGGGCGGCTGATGCCTTTGTTGAATTTTGTAACCAGTGGGCCAGGGCGGCTGATGCTTTTGTTGAATTTTGTAACCAGTGGGCCAGGGCGGCTGATGCCTTCTTCTTTTTGAATTATTTGTTGGAGATGCCTTCTTGTGGGCCATGGTGACTGAGATAGTGGAGAGATCTTGTTTTTGTGTAGCTTTACAGATCTAATTCTAGATCGTCGGGTTGTGTGTAGAAGTCATCATTGGGTTGTGTATTACCTTCGTTCATTGAAGATGAACTTCCTTCATCGCTAAATTGGACCATTAGTCTTTCAAGATCCTTTGGATTTGTACATTTAGCCATCTGGGACATAATCTGTTGCTTTTTGGCTAGAAACTCTTCATTTTGTTGTGATTGTTTGGGGGAAATTGTTTTGCAATATTCTGGTTTTGAAAGAAAGTATGTTTTTCGTTTTCGTATACTTCGTGAGTTGGTAGAAGATCTGGTCCTACTTTGTACCATCGTCTTAGTTTTTTCTGTAATGTAGTTATTTTGTATAAGTAATCATGTTTTAAGAAATCAAAAAATGGTATGTGATCTTCTTGTAATTCACAAAATTCGTAATATTTTTCTTTTATTAATTTTTGTTCATTGTTGTCATACATTTGAAAAAATAGTTTTCTATTTTCTTCATTATGTTTACTTGTAAAATCTTTTCTTAAAATACCTTTATTTAGAATAAAATTGTTTTTTATCATATAATAGTTATCCAAATTTTACAATTTCTTTAACAGATCCTCACATAATGGACATCCTAACTTTAGATATTCTAACGCATAATTATCATATGAAAAAAGGATCTCACGTATATGAAATATTTTATAGATTATATTTTAAACTTATGAATACAGGATTATGTCCTAATGCTTTTAACAGAAACAAAATAGGAGAAACCATTTTTTGGGAAATTGATAAAACAAAAGCTAATATAAATATACCAAAAACAATCAAATGGAATGAAATAACTTTACCCGATAAATGGTCATATCCCGCTAAAACTGTCCCAAGAAAAGAACAAAATCAAACAACTGATATAGAACAAATTACACAATATGAAGACGGATCGGTAGATCTAAAATTCAAAAGAACTCAGTCACTAAGTCGACACAAAAAATTAAATGTCCACGCACCATCTAGAAGATCTACATCAGGAAGATATGAATTCCCACAAAACACTAAATATGAGGATAGTTCTTCACAAAATGAAACTGTTTTTGAAGATGAAATTAATATTGAAATTCCACAACAAACGAACAATACTGGAGCAAACAGACAAGGAATTAATGTCCAACCGTACGAAGGAATTAATGTTCAATCTTAAAATCCCCATACAAAAAGAAAAATTACACTCAAAATAGAAGTCTGTATTACAAAAATAGTACATATAGGAGAAAATATAGAAAAACACATAAAAACTATCAAAACAATCCCCCTGCTTATTACAATAAAAATAAAAAAGCACATTTTCAAAAAAGATACAACAATAATAAAAATAATACAAAATATAAAAAAATCCTTTAAGTCTTTTAAGCCATATAATAAAACCATAAAATGTTTTCTATGCAAAAAACCTGGTCATATTGCTAGAAATTGCCCAGCAAAAAGACAAATACAACAAATCTGCCATAATTTAAAATAAAAGAAACAGAAGAAATATTACAAAACATAGATAATCTTGAATTATCAACTGATATTGATGATTACAACTCTTCTGATCAAACTAATACAAGTAATGAGGATGAATGTCAATCTTGTAAAAGAGAAGTATGCCTGTGTAATAAGTTAAACACAATAGAACAATACGATGAGATATTAGAAAAAATCAAAGAAATAGATGAACCAACTATAAAAAGAAAATTTCTAAAACAATTAGCCAAAACAATTAACGAAGAAAAACCAGATACATCAAAACCTGCTCAATACGAAGATGTTATACAAATGTTCCAAAACAAAAAGAAACAAATTTCATCAGTAGACCTACAACATGAAATTAGAGAAATAAAACAAGAAATAAAATTATTAAAACAAAGTAATTTGGATTTACAAAAAACACAAAAAGAAATAGAAACAAAATTAGCACTACAAGAAATTAAAAACAAATACATTCAACCTACAATAATGAAGCTTCTACTTCTAAAGCTAATAAAGAATTAGACAAACATTTTAAAAAACCCCTTTGCAAAAAAATCTTCTTCGGAAACAGATACCTCTACAGACACAGAAGAAAGTATATACGCTCTTACTCGAGTTAGATATCAAAAATGGTATGTACATATACATATGAAAATCAAAGATTTCGAATACAAAGGATTAGCCATGCTAGACTCAGGAGCAGATCTGAATTGTGTTGAACAAGGAATAATACCAACAAAATATTTTATAAAAACAAAACAAAGTCTTTCAGCAGCCAATTCTTCAAATTAGAAGTAAAATACAAAATACCCGAAGCACATGTTTGCAATAATAGTATCTTTTTTAAAACAAGTCTTATGCTTGTAAAAAATTTAAACACAAAAGTTATATTAGGTAACCCTTTTTTACAAATGCTATATCCCTTTTCAGTTTCACAAAGAGGGGTAGAATCAAGAATATTAGGACAAAAAATTATATTTGATTTTTTATATCCTGTATCCAATAGTGATGTAAATAATTTGCAAAAAATAGGAATATCTAAATTAAATACTTTACAAAATCAAATGGAATTTCTTAAAGAAGAATTATTAAATATAAAAATTGAAGAAAAATTACAACTTCAACAAAACAAAGACATAATCTCTAAAAAATTAGAAAAATTTGAAAAAGACTTATGTTCTGATTTGCCCACAGCTTTTTGGGAAAGGAAAAAACATGTAATAACACTACCATATGAAAAAGATTTTAACGAACAAACAATACCTACAAAAGCAAGACCTATACAAATGAATCAAGAATTATTAGAATATTGTAAAAAAGAAATTAAAGATTTACTCAATAAAAAATTAATTAGGAAAAGTAAATCACCTTGGTCATGCTCAGCATTCTATGTATCAAAAATGCAGAAATTGAAAGAGGTGCCCCAAGATTAGTAATTAATTACAAACCGTTAAACACTGCACTAAAATGGATTAGATATCCAATACCCAATAAACAAGATTTATTAAAACGATTACATAATGCTTCTATATTTTCAAAATTTGATATGAAATCAGGATTTTGGCAAATACAAATAGCAGAAGAAGACAAATATAAAACAGCTTTTACAGTACCCTTTGGGCAATACGAATGGAATGTTATGCCCTTTGGATTAAAAAATGCACCAAGCGAATTTCAAAAAATAATGAATGAAATATTTAATCCATACACTTTTATTATTGTTTATATAGATGATGTTTTAGTATTTAGTAAAACTCTTGAACAACACGACAAACATTTAAACATATTTTATAAAACAATGATAAGAAATGGGTTAGTTTTATCAAAAACAAAAATAAAACTTTATCAAACAAAGATTAGGTTTTTAGGACATGAGATAACCAATAATACTTTAATACCAATACAAAGATCTATAGATTTTGCTGACAAATTCCCGGATGAGATAAAAGATAAAAATCATTACAAAGATTCCTAGGATCATTAAATTATATAGCAGATTTCTTTCCTAAATTAAGACAAATTTGTAAACCACTCTTTGATAGATTAAAAACAAATCCAAAACCATGGACAAAAGAGCATACTAATGTTGTTAAACAAATCAAACTACATGTTAAAAGATTACCATGTTTAACTATATGTGATCCTAATGCCCCTAAGACAGTAGCCACTGATGCCTCAGAAATAGGATATGGTGGAATATTAACTCAAAACATAGATGGGAAAAACCAAATAATAAGATATTATTCGGGGATATGGAACACAACACAATCAAATTATTCTACAATAAAAAAGGAAATTCTTTCTATAGTTCTATGTATAACAAAATTTCAAGATGATCTTCTTAATCAAAAATTTACAGTCAAAGTAGATTGCAAAGCTGCAAAAGATGTAAAGAATTTAGCGGCAAAACAGATTTTTGCCAGATGGTAAGCCCTTTTATCCATATTTGATTTTGACATCGTTCATATTGCAGGCAAAGACAATTCAATCCCAGATTTCTTAACTAGAGAATTCCTATAAGGACATGGCAGACTTCCCACTGATAAATAACCAAATTATTAATACACATGATAGACGTAATAGATGGCTTAATAGAGGCTTTGACAACATTGATTATTTAAACCATTTAGCTAGACAACTAAGAGATCTTCAATCTACAGACTTTCCTCATACTTATACAAATTATGAAATAAGAATACATTTTATGTATGTGCGATTCCTAATTAGTGATCTTGAGGAATATATAGATGACAATGGAGTTTTCTATCATCAGAAAAGAATAGCAACAAATATTCTCATACAAGAAAAGGCTCTTTCCAGAAGAATGAGGAAGTTACATAAATTTCTCTAAAAATGTATCTTTATGTATTTCATATGTTTGTATTTGATATAAATTCAATAAAAACAATCTTTATTGCAGGCAATGGCAAATATAAATGAAAAAACCGCACTCTTTTCAAACCAATCATTACAAGAATTAGAAAAATTACATAAAGAGACCTTACTCATTTCACAAATGGAACAGGAACAAACTTGGAGCCTTTTTATTACTCCCTCCGTCTCAAAATATATGTCGTTTTGGGAGTAAAATTTTGTCTCAAAATATTTGTCGTTTCACTATTTTCAAAGCTTTTTTATTGCTCTATACCAATTATACCCTTAATAATGATAGTGAACTATCTCTTACCTAACCATTTAATTACCTAGGTAGTTGAATTACTTTAGGGGTATTTGGGTCTTCTTCACATGCATTAATGATATTTCTTAATATGTGTGAAACACTCCAAAACGACATATAATTTGAGACGGAGGGAGTAATGGAAATCGTGTTCATTTAAATACTTCCAATTACATAAATTATTTACTACAAAAATCACCAATATTACTAAAAGAATGCAAAAACTTTCACAAGAGAACCCCTTTTCACAAGACTCAAATACTTCGATTTCATTTATATGATTTACAAGAAATATTTGAAAACAAATCCTCCTCGCCTTTTTCAATTCTTATTAAAAATGAAATCTCAACTTTTAGAAGACTTACAAATTGTATTTACAATGATCATTATCCAAATCTTCAGGATTTTCTACATATGCCAGATTAAAATAGCCTCGTACGAGACTATTAAAATCTACATACTAAACTTCTCCCTATTTAGAATGATTTCAGGAACTTCGCTCAAAGGAAAGGCCAAGAAAGAACAATCGATCATACAAATCAGACCTCTTACAAAGTTCCCAAACTACATTCCTGACAGAATGCCAATTCAACCAAAATTAGAAAATAGGTTTGCTACTCTTTCCCCAGATGCAAAACCATTCTCTCCCCCAATCTCAAAAGAAACATCATCCTCCCAAAAGACAGCTACTTACAAATCTGCCCTCAAAATAGAAAACCCTCAAACTTCTCAGCCCAATAGACAAATTTTTGTAAAACATCTTTTGCAGCTTTGCAATCTACTTTGACTGTAAATTTTTGATTAAGAAGATCATCTTGAAATTTTGTTATACATAGAAATATAGAAAGAATTTCCTTTTTTTATTGTAGAATAATTTGATTGTGTTGTGTTCCATATCCCCGAATAATATCTTATTATTTGGTTTTTCCCATCTATGTTTTGAGTTAATATTCCACCATATCCTGTTTTTTGCAAATTATTTACATCACTATTGGATACAGGATATAAAAAATCAAATATAATTTTTTGTCCTAATATTATTGATTCTACCCCTCTTTGTGAAACTGAAAAGGGATATAGCATTTGTAAAAAAGGGTTACCTAATATAACTTTTGTGTTTAAATTTTTTACAAGCATAAGACTTGTTTTAAAACAGATACTATTATTGCAAACATGTGCTTCGGGTATTTTGTATTTTACTTCTAATTTTGAAGAATTGGCTGCTGAAAGCCTTTGTTTTGTTTTTATAAAATATTTTGTTGGTATTATTCCTTGTTCAACACAATTCAGATCTGCTCCTGAGTCTAGCATGGCTAATCCTTTGTATTCGAAATCTTTGATTTTCATATGTATATGTACATACCATTTTTGATATCTAACTCGAGTAAGAGCGTATATACTTTCTTCTGTGTCTGTAGAGGTATCTGTTTCCGAAGAAGATTTTTTTGCAAAGGGGTTTTAAAATGTTTGTCTAATTCTTTATTAGCTTTAGAAGTAGAAGCTTCATTATTGTAGGTTGAATGTATTTGTTTTTTAATTTCTTGTAGTGCTAATTTTGTTTCTATTTCTTTTTGTGTTTTTTGTAAATCCAAATTACTTTGTTTTAATAATTTTATTTCTTGTTTTATTTCTCTAATTTCATGTTGTAGGTCTACTGATGAAATTTGTTTCTTTTTGTTTTGGAACATTTGTATAACATCTTCGTATTGAGCAGGTTTTGATGTATCTGGTTTTTCTTCGTTAATTGTTTTGGCTAATTGTTTTAGAAATTTTCTTTTTATAGTTGGTTCATCTATTTCTTTGATTTTTTCTAATATCTCATCGTATTGTTCTATTGTGTTTAACTTATTACACAGGCATACTTCTCTATTACAAGATTGGCATTCATCCTCATTACTTGTATTAGTTTGATCAGAAGAGTTGTAATCATCAATATCAGTTGATAATTCAAGATTATCTATGTTTTGTAATATTTCTTCTGTTTCTTTTATTTTTAAATTATGGCAGATTTGTTGTATTTGTCTTTTTGCTGGGCAATTTCTAGCAATATGACCAGGTTTTTTGCATAGAAAACATTTTATGGTTTTATTATATGGCTTAAAAGACTTAAAGGATTTTTTATATTTTGTATTATTTTTATTATTGTTGTATCTTTTCTGAAAATGTGTTTTTTTATTTTTATTATAATAAGCAGGGGGATTGTTTTGATAATTTTTATGTGTTTTTCTATATTTTCTCCTATATGTACTATTTTTGTAATATGGGCTTCTATGTTGAGTGTAATTTTTCTTTTTGTATGGAGATTTTAGTTTATCAAAACCAAATTGTTCACACCAATGTCCTAATTCTTTTCTTGTTTGAGTAGTTTCCTTTTTTAATTTGTTTTGCAATTTTTGATCTTGACATAGTCTTAGTCCTGTGATATTTACACAAGTAATTAAGTCTCCATAGGTAAGATTATCATAGGATATTTGACCATACTTTTGTTCTATCGTATCCATTACTTTTTCTGAAAATAGGCCTAGTAGTCCAGTAATAAATTTTTCTTTCCAATGATAATTATTTGGGTCAGCAAGATTAAAAACTCTTTTAAGAAAATTTTCTTTATACCATTTAAATTGTTCTAATTTTCTGCATTTTAGATTTTGTAATATTTCAGAATTTCTTTCAGTATATAAATCTATGTCTCCTATAAAGTGAGTTGTAATGTTAAATATTAAGTATATTAATTGTGTAGGAGTTTGATTTCCATTTTCATCTAATACTGGGTGTCCATCTTGGTCTGCTTTTATGGCTTCTAAAATTTGTGTTTTTACTTGATGTGCTAGTAATTTATCCCACCAAGT
This sequence comes from Campanula takesimana, assembly GCA_026119855.1. Lineage (NCBI taxonomy): Eukaryota > Viridiplantae > Streptophyta > Magnoliopsida > Asterales > Campanulaceae > Campanula > Campanula takesimana. Next base: position 77,533 of record JAOWBW010000698.1, read on the forward strand.
TCTTAATTGACCAGTGAATCCTAATATAATGTTTTCAACTGCTTGGCGTTCTGTAATATTTGTAGATTTGTAGATATTTCCTACAATTATCATTTCTTTTGTAATATTTATTATTTCCATTTCACTTAATCCGTCAATGTTCCATTCATAAATGTTTTTTGCATTGTATGATTTTGTTGGGTTTTTTAATATTTCTAAGTCTTCAGGGTCTTTATAATTGTAAAAATCTCGTCTCATTGTTTGAATTGGAATTGTATTTAAGAATTCTTCTTCTTCTGATTCTGTAGTAGAATTATATTCATTATTAGAAGAGGTATCTGACTCTGAGGTTTTGTCATTATAGTCTGTTAGCATTCGGATATTTGTACTTGTTTCTTCTTTTACTTTTAAATGTGTTTTAATTTTATTCATTAAATCATTTAGAGGATCATGGAGTGTTGGTTCGACTTCAGGTATTACTAAAGTATTCTTAGGAGGGGGAATTTGTTTAGTAAACATTGTATTTTTATTTCTTCTAGTTGATGGATTAATTTTATATAATTCTGAATATTCTGTAAATCTTTGGGATTTATAATGTTCATCGTTTTTGGTTGGTATTGGTGTGGGTCCCATTTCTACGTCTAGTTGTGCTATCTCTTCGCCTATTGTGGTTAATTTTTTAGTAGAATTATCAATTTTTTCTTCAATTCTATCTAATTGTTGTCCTACGGTATATAAGTATAAATTTGTCCAATTATTTTGTAAATGTAAAGATGTTTGTTTTTTATCTTCTGTGTTTAATTGATTAGTTTTATCAATGGGGTAGGCACCATATTGGATATTATCTTTACTAAAGTAAGTGGCTTCTAAAGGTGGTTTTTCGTTTTCGTATACTTCGTGAGTCGGTAGGAGATCTGGTCCTACTTTATACCATCGTCTTAGTTTTTTCTGTAATGTAGTTATTTTGTATAGGTAATCATCTTTTAAGAAATCAAAAAATGGTATGTGATCTTCTTGCAATTCGCAAAATTCGTAATACTTTTCTTTTATTAATTTTTGTTCATTGGTATCATATATTTGAAAAAATAGTTTTCTATTTTCTTCATTATGTTTACTTGTAAAATCTTTTCTTAAAATACCTTTATTTAGAATAAAATTGTTTTTTTATCATATTTAAGGTAAATTCACTATCTTCGTAAGATTGAACATTAATTCCTTCGTACGGTTGGACATTAATTCCTTGTCTGTTTGCTCCAGTATTGTTCGTTTGTTGTGGAATCTCAATATTAGTTTCATTTTCAAAAACAGTTTCATTTTGTGAAGAACTATCTTCATATTTATTGTTTTGTTGGAATTCATATCTTCCTGATGTAGATCTCCTAGATGGTGTTTGAACATTAAATTTTTTGTTTCGACTTAGTGACTGAGTTCTTTTGAATTTTAGATCTACCGATCCATCTTCATATTGTGTAATTTGTTCTATATCAGTTGTCTGATTTTGTTCTTTTCTTGGAACAGTTTTAGCGGGATATGGCCATTTATCGGGTAAAGTTATTTCATTCCATTTAATTATTTTTGGTATATTTATATTTGCTTTTGTTTTGTCAATTTCCCAAAAAATGGTTTCTCCTATTTTGTTTCTGTTAAAAGCATTAGGACATAGTCCTGTATTCATAACTTTAAAATATAATCTATAAAATATTTCATATACGTGAGACCCCTTTTTCATATGATAATTATGTGTTAAAATATCTAAAGTTAAGATGTCCATTATGTGAGGATCTGTTAAAGAAATTGTAAAATTTGGATAACTATTAAAATGAATTGGTCCATTTGTTAAACTAGTTTCAATGGCTCCTAATAGCGAATCTGTATAGTTTAGATGCCTAGCATCTCTTAAGGCTATTTGTATACTTGTGTTTAATCCTTCCATTGTTAAGGGTTTAATAGCAATTTGTACAAGTCCGATATGTAAAAATTTGTATCCCTGAGATATATATTTTTTTATAGATGATTTTGAAAATAGGCTCATAGTTTGATTATTGGAAAATAAAGGGATAATAGTTTCTTTTGTTTTAATGGCTAATCTTGATCTTATGTTAAAAATTCATTTGTCTTTATAAATTTCCGTGTTTGAAATAAGAGGTGGTTTCCAATTAGTCAAAGACTGAGTATTCCAAGAAAATTCTTTTGATAAAATATTTTGATCATTTTCATTGTTATCATGGTTATCATTTTCAATATATATGTTATAATCGTTCATAGGATCCTGATTTCTAGGAGGCCTTCTATTCGTAAAATTACCTAACCAACTCATGATTTACTATTTGTCTTGCTTTTCGGATACACTTCCTTACCTAACGGATGCACGACTTATACTTCCTAATGCGTGACTTAGACCTAGGTGACACACCGACTCGGGACAAATAAGTAAATTGTTTAAGCTAGTTAAATAACTTTGTTGAATATTAGGCTCTGATACCAAAGATCAGAGGTCCGATTAAAGCATGCATATTAAGATAATAACAATAAATAACATAAAAATATCAAAATAAATATCGCATGAATAGTGAATAGTAAATTTGACTTTTTCTACAGTAACTTTGACTTTTGGAAATACGTATACGTAGGCTTTCGTTATACCTCAGTTTATCCGTCACCCGTAGGTCTGGAAGGTTAGTGGTTTCCACCTTTCGTAACGTTTTTGTTTGAAAAGATAATTTGTAACAATTAACAAACAATTGTATATATATATATATATATATATATATATATATATATATATATATTTATGTATATATATATTTATATATATATATATATATTTTAAAAGCAAGAAACTCACTTTCCCTCTCAAAAATGTCACTATCAAGGGAAAATGTGTAATATTCACAAAACAAGGACAAATATGTCATTATCTTAATTTGGTACAAGTAGTCAACTTTGCATCTAAATTGATTTTTATATGATATTTTTTTTTAATTTTATTTAGTGAAAATTGTTAATTTTGATCAATATATAGGGAAAAAATAATAATTGACGCGGACACAAGGCGTCAAAGTTTTTTGAGTCATTTGAGCGCGTGCGCGGAAACGGTCGTAACTTTTGACTCCGGATGAACCACGGAACGCACCGCACATCAAATCGAACGTCGGAGCGAGCCGAACAAAAGTCGTTATCTTTAATTTGGAAACAGACAACTTTTTATGTAAATTTATTTTTATATGATAATTTTTATTTTTTAATTTTGATGTAACATTAAAGTTTAATCAATAAATAGTAGAAACTCTACACATCTATATCTATATCTATATCTATATATTATATTATATTATATATATAAAGCAAGAAAGTTACTTTCCCTCCAAAAAATGTCACTATCAAGGGCAAATGTGTAATCTCCACCAAACAAAGACAAATATGCCATTATCTTAATTTGATACAAGTAGTCAACTTTGCATGTAAATTAATTTTTATATGATACTTTTTTTTAATTTAGTGAAAATTGTTAATTTTAATGAATATATAGTGAAAAAATAATAATTGACGCGGACACAAGGCGTTGAATTTTTTTGAGTCATTTGAGCGTGTGCGCGGAACGGTCGTAACTTTTGACTCCGGATGAACCATGGAACGCACCGCACATCAAATCGAACGTCGAAGCGAGCCAACAAAAGTCGTTATCTTTAATTTGGAAACAGACAACTTTGCATGTGAATTTATTTTTATATGATAATTTTTATTTTTTAAATTTGTTGTAAAATTAAAATTTAATCAATAAATAGTAGAAACTCTACACATCTATATCTATATCTAGATATATATATATATATATATATATATACCAGTCTGCTCCTGAGTCTAGCATGGCTAATCCTTTATATTCGAAATCTTTGATTTTCATATGTATATGTACATACCATTTTTGGTATATTACTCGGGTAAGAGCGTATATGCTACACTATATCTATCTCTATTCTCTATTTAAAATAAAAGCAACCAAGTCTCCAACTTCCCGCCTAAAGTCAGGGCTATTATCGGGTATTCACTTGGCAAGAGTAAGGGCTTTTACGGTTACTCATAAGAAAAGGGCATTCTAGAATCCTTGAGAAACAGGGACGTCGGTGACTTTCTTCTCCATCCTCCTCATTTATATTGCATCCCTCTCTCTAAAACACACTCTCACGTGCACAAATCGATAGAGAAGTTAGTCTCTCAAGTTCTCCACCCCCGCTCTCATACGCAACCGCCATCCATTTCTACCGCTATCGGCCTCCACCGCGTGCCTCACCCATCCCCACCGTTACTATCCACCTGCTAATCACTTCTTCCAGGTTCGGTTTCACCGTCTCTATCTTCTCTCTCCGTCACTTATCTCTCTCTATCTCTTCTTTCTCTACGTCTCTTTTCTTTAATATCTCTCCATCTCTTCTACCTCTTACATTTCTATCGACTTTTTGTGCTTGTGCTGGTTTTATCTTTGTTTGTGTTCTCATTTTTGATTTTAGGCTTAGATCTGACAATTATTGGATAGATCTATATGGGTTTTCATGTTTCTATGTGCTTGAATGTGTGTTTGTGCGCTCATATTTGAGATATTATGGGTATCTCAAGGAAATATTTCTTCCCCCTCTCTATTTGTCTTTACATAAGTAGATCTACTTTTTTTTTTTTGTTGAATTTTGTTTGAGAAGTCAGTAGTGTTAGAGGGATTTAGGGGTGATGTGGTTTTACAATTCTTTGTTATCGTGTAGTTGCCAAGAGTGTATGGAAGAGCTTCAACAGATGGTTGTGCAATTTAAATAAGTATATATTTTTCCTAAATAAGCTTAATGTTAATTTCATTATAGTAAACTTACATTTGGTTTTTCTTTTTTTAATATTTTTAATTTTAATGATTGCATTACAATAAAGTTAATAGTTTCTCCTTTTAAATGTTGCAGGTTCAAAATTTGTTTTTGAAGTTATGATAATCAAGGTGATGGCAATTGATATATTCTTCAATGGTTTTGACCGCACGGGCAATGAACACTTGGTGTGTGAATTGTTGAAGATATAGATTTGGCATCATTTGTGGAAGACGAGACCTTGATATGGAAATTGCAAGGTTAATTGCGTTATGTAAATTTCTTTTTTTTTTCTTTTTTCTTTGAAAAAAAAGAGCAGTTCATAATGGCCTTTTCCTATGTACAGATTTGGCCAGTTTAAGTATTACTACAATGTTATGTATTTTTTTAGGTGTAAAAAAAAGTAATAAATATTCTTTCTGGTGTAGTATAACTTAAAAATTGGATATGAAGCTCATTTGTGTACAAGAGAAGCAAATAAATATCATTGGACCGGCAGGAGATGCATAGAGATTGATGTCTGTGTTAGGCTTAAAATTCTATTTCTTCTATTCTATTTTCTTAGTCAAACTTTGGAATTTGTCATTTTTTGGATGTTATATGAGAGTAAAAAAAGGCTGAAATATATTTTGTTTTGTTTGTAATGATTCTTCCTCCACAGCCTTACACATTTATGTGGTATATCAATTAACTTATGAAGTTTATTTTGTTTTTAATTTTAAATTTAATTGATTTTCATTAACATCATTTATCAGTCTAATTTGATAAACAATAGAAAGTGGGGTAGTAAATAATGAATGAAAAGTTGTGAGTGTGAATATGTGTACCATTAATTAAAACACTTTCGTTTTTTTGTTATCCTAATTTGAATGTAACACTTAAAATAACAATTTGTCCTAATTCTATTGGGACGGACTATTTCATTACAAGTCCGCATGATGCATTAACAATTTTTTTTTTAAATATGCATCCATAAATAAAAAGAAACAATATGGGAGCAAAAATATAAAAACAAATTGATTAGTTTTTCAGATTTAAGGAAAAATTAAAATGACAACTTTTCAATTTTCATCCATTATTTCACAAATCAATTCGGAAAATACTGTGTACAAATTAAATATTTCTTATATTCTCATTTTGTGTGTGAGTCCCTAGGTATTATTGTGTGTGTGTGAAGAGTATGTGTGCAGTGGCAGCAGTGCAGATTGTGCACTTGTGCACGCGTGTGAGTGTGGTGATGTGTGTGTCTCTTTTGACTTAGTTAATACAGTAACCTATTGCTTTGCAGGCTTGGTAGTTGGTTCAAGTTAGATAATTTAATTGAATTGAAATTTACAAAATAACGCCAAGTCTTAAAAAAAAAAAAAAAAAAAAAAACCTCAAAAAAAAAAAAAAAGGACACCTAAAAAACTTAATTTTTAGGCTTATATGGTTGATGATTAAACTGATTGAAGCAGATGAATCGTAAAATTTTTGAGCCGTAACCATAAACTGTAACTATACACGATTCATATACGGTTGATGAAATTGAGGAAACGTTAATTTGACTATTCATAAAAATAGTATGATTTGTGTAAATTGGAAAGAATTTTTATTTTGGAAGCCTGTTGGAAATGGAATGTAATTATTCTTTGATTAAGCGTCATTTATGCATGAAAATTGGCTTATCCTTTTATTCCTAAGAGCATCCACAATGGGAGCTCAATGGGAGATCTTTGAGAGCTTTTTGTTTTCATGAAAGACTTTTTAGAGCTTTTACCATTATTGAAAAAGTTGGAAGAGCTCAAAACAAACCTTTGTGGAAAGAGCACTTTATAGGAGTTATTTCATTAAATTTTAACTTATTCATCTATTCCCCATGTTGGACTTTTAAAAATTAACTAATACTTATATTCCCTCCGTCCCAAAACACTTTGCACACTTTTGAGGATGCACGGGAATTAAGGAGTGAGTATATATAATCAAAAGTATTGTGAGTGGGAAAGAGGTTGTGAGTATAATAAGTTGAATGAGATTTACAAGTGGGGTCAAAAAGTAAGTGTGTGAGTATGACAAGTGGGGTAGATAGAATTGAAAAATAATAAATTTTGAACATTTTAAGTGTAACACCCCGAATTTCGGAGTAATATAATATAATATCCTTTAATAAAACCCGTCCCCAAACGCGGGAAAACAACGGTCTTAAACAATAATTCAAACATCAACGGCTAGTATCTCTAACCACTATTCAAAATAAATAACGGAAGCGAATTAATTGTCTTTCAAACTCCTACGGCTAATTATAACCATCATTTAAATAAACATTCATAAATAGTTCTTTCTAACTACTACTAAAAGACTTCCTTCAAATCTTCATCGTCCAGGTCTTCATTATCACCTTAACAACTCCTCTTTTGTCCATCGAGACCTCCTCCTATTTATATCCTGGAGAACAAATATTATGGAAGGGGTGAGCGAACAATGCTCAGTAAGTTCATACGGGATCTCTCCGGGTTCTAAGGAGAGATGACCGGAAGAACGAAACAATGATAGTATTTTCAAGGATGAGTTTTCATTTAAATATTGAGTTAACCGCTAAGATTCAAACAGTTAACAATAACATTTTTCAAAAGAAGGGTGGCATTTACTTTCAAGTCCGTCAATTCCAAAATATCGTCACCATTTCAGGTGCAATGCCTGATCAGGGCATTTAGGTAAGATTTATCATGATAATCAACTACTTCATATAAGCAGTACATAAGTCTAGTTCTTTTTCATTTCAAACTAGATTAACCTACTTAGTCCGTCTATACCACATTGAGATATAGCGAAGTAAGCGAATGTCTATACCACATTAAGATATAGCAAAGTAAGCGAATGTCTATACCACATTAAGATATAGCAAGGTTTCAACTTAGTGTTCAAGGTACGGGAACACCATACAATTTCAAGGATATGTTTTGGTACCCATTGATTTAAAACATGTCAAGGGGTAAGAACATTAAAAAGGCGTTCACAACTTTTAAGAATTCAAATGTTACCGCCACTAGGTAACTACTCATGAAAGAATATATAGGAATCCTACATTAAAGGATAGAGACAATCAAAGACTAAGGATCGTAATTCCTTACCTTAGCCTTGCAGTCTTCGCTTCGCAAATTCACGTGCAAAATCTACAAACACGCAAACACGGCTTTCTTAGGAACATGAATTACTTTAATTCTCCGTCCCCATTAGGCTTTATTTTACTTTCTTAACTTCACGAGTTCATCATCTTAAACCTTGGTTAGGGTTCGTTCTACCCGTTATTTGTGTTCCCAAAATACCCCTTTCGGATTACTAAATTACCCTTAGGGTTATATTAATTCAATTCCCAATAATAAGTTTTAGGGTTGCATTAATCCTAATTAAAAAACTATTCCCAGCTTATGAAATTACTATTCACAGACTCTATTCACAGCGCGTAAAGTCGCTGTTCACAGCACGTAAAATCACTATTCACAGCACGTAAAATCACTATTCACGTTACTGTTCACGCACTAATTTCACCTTGGAAAAACACATACAAAACCCTAATACACAAACACACACACTCGACACACACAGAACACATACACACGCTGCACACTTACTGCACACATTCAGCACACACTACACACACACATGCACACACGTACACATTCACACACACACCTATATGTTTACACACCATTAACATAACCATAATCCTCATAATCATCCTTTTAAATTTCCCAAACCCTAATTTATCTTCTTAGAGTTAGGGTTCCAACTTTGAAATCAATACTAGACAAGACTAGACGGAGGAATTAGATTTAGGGAATTAGGTTTACCTTGGTTCGATCCCCTTTTCTTCCTCTCTTCTTCTTCTTCTCCGATCCTTCTCCCTCTCGGCCTCCTCTCTGACGCCGCTCTCTCACTCTTTCCCGACCTCTCTCTTTTTCTTTTCTTTTGTGATAAATAATGAGGGAAAGGGTTTATTATGGGTATATATACATACTTAGGGTTTAAATTTGATTGGGTTTTTAATTTATTTGGGCCAACATTAAACCCATTCCCTAACTTAATTTATAATAGCCCAACATAATAACTAATTAATAAAGAGTTTACTAAAATAATTATTTGGCCAAAAAGGGCCGGTTGTTACATTCTTACCTCCTTAAAAGGGTTTGGTCCTCCAAACCGAACTCGTCATTCTGAAAATAAGTCGGGATACGTTTCTCGCATCTCGCTCTCGAGCTCCCATGTAGCTTCTCTTTCTGTATGGTTGCTCCATTGCACTTTTGCATAAGGAATCACCCTTTTCCTTAAAATCTGATCCTTGCGGTCGACAATCTTTACGGGCCTTTCATCATAGCTTAGATCAGCTCGAACTCTAAGCTGCTTATACTCGATCACATGGCTTGGGTCGGAAATGTACTTCCTTAACATCGATACATGGAACACATTATGCACTCCCGCTAGTACCGGCGGTAAGGCTAATTTATAAGCCACTGCTCCAACTCTTTCCAAAATTTCGAACGGTCCCACGTACCTCGGGTTTAACTTCCCGCGAATACCAAATCTCATAATTCCTTTCGTTGGCGAGATCTTCAAAAATACTCGATCCCCGATTTGAAATTCTAAGTCACGTCTTCTACGATCAGCATAGGATTTCTGTCTGCTCTGCGCAGTCAAAAGCCAATTTCTTATCTGTTGTACCTTGTCCGCCGTCACTTGGACAATTTCTGGTCCAGTCAACTTCCTTTCACCCACTTCGTCCCAACAAGTCGGTGATCTACACTTTCGCCCATACAGTGCCTCGTACGGTGCCATTCCAATACTAGCATGGAAACTGTTATTATATGCGAACTCTACTAATGGCAAATGTTCATCCCAAGTTCCTTGCCAATCTAAAGATGTAGCCCTTAACATATCTTCTAATGTCTGAATAGTTCTCTCTGATTGCCCATCGGTCTGCGGGTGAAAAGCTGTACTCATTGTCAACTCTGTCCCCAAAGCTTGTTGCAAACTTTTCCAAAATTTTGACGTAAATCGCGCATCTCTATCAGACACTATTGACACCGGTATCCCATGCAACCTTACAATCTCATCAATATACAACTTAGCCATCTTTTCTAGCGAATCTGTCACCTTGATTGCCAGAAAATGGGCCGATTTAGTGAGCCTATCTACTATCACCCAAATTGTGTTCTACCCTTTCAACGTCTTCGGTAATCCAACCACCAGATCCATAGCTATGTGTTCCCACTTCCATTCAGGGATAGGTAACGACTGTAATAATCCTGCAGGCCTTTGATGCTCACTTTTTACTTGTTGACACACTAAACATCTTGACACAAATTCTGCCACATCTCCCTTCATATGATTCCACCAATAAGATTCCCTCAGATCTCTATACATTTTTGTGCTTCCCGGATGCACAGAAAACCTCGAACAGTGAGCTTCATTTAAAATCTCTCTTTTGATGTCTTCGTTGCTTGGCACCCAAATCCTTGATTGGTACCTCACAATCCCGTCTTCTCCCATACGGAAGTCCTTCCATTTCCCTTCCACTAAGTTTGCATGTACTTTGCTCACTTCTTCATCAGTTACTTGCGCTATTTTGATTCTATCCAACAGCGTGGGCTGTACACTCAAATGTGCCATATAGCCTTGAACTTTTACCTTCACGCCTAACATCTCGATACGACTCCACGTACTTACCTCCTTAGGCTTTAACGTCGCTAGGGTTCCATGATTCTTCCTACTTAGCGCATCCGCCACCTTATTGGCTTTCCCAGGATGGTATAAGATTTCACAATCATAGTCTTTTAATAATTCGAGCCATCGCCTTTGCCTCATGTTAAGCTCTTTCTGAGTAAAAATGTACTTAAGACTCTTATGATCCGTATAAATTTGGCATGTCGTCCCATATAAGTAATGTCTCCAAATCTTCAATGCAAATACTACCGCGGCTAATTCTAAATCATGAGTCGGGTAGTTCTTTTCATGGACCTTCAATTGTCTTGATGCATAGGCTATAACCTTGTCACTCTACATTAACACGCAGCCTAATCCCTTAATCGACGCATCGCTATAAATTACAAACTCGTCTGATCCAGAGGGTAATGTAAGAACGGGTGCAGACACCAATCGTCGCTTCAACTCTTGAAAACTCTTCTCACACTCCTCTGACCAAACGTATTTTACTCCTTTTTGAGTCATCTTGTCAATGGCACAGATAATTTAGAGAAACCTTCAACGAATCTCCTATAGTAACCAGCCAAACCCAAAAAGCTCCTTATTTCACTAACAGTAGTAGGCCTCTCCCAGTTCACGATAGCCTCTATCTTTGTCGGGTCCACTTCTACCCCCTCCTTAGATATAACATGGCCTAAGAACGCTACTTTTTCCAACCAGAATTCGCACTTCTTGAACTTAGCATACAATTGTTGTTCCCTTAAGATTGGTAACACTAACCTCAAATGCTCCTCGTGCTCCTCCTTAGTCCTTGAGTAGACTAGAATATCATCAATGAATACTATGACACATTTGTCCAGAAGTTCCTGAAATACCCTATTCATCAACTCCATAAATGCAGCAGGCGCATTAGTCAACCCAAAAGGCATCACCAAAAACTCGTAGTGACCATACCTTGTCCTAAAGGCCGTCTTCGCAATGTCTTCCTTTTTCACCCTTAACTGATGATAACCAGATCTCAAATCTATCTTCGAAAAGTAACATGCTCCCCGAAGTTGGTCGAATAAGTCATCAATCCTGGGTAATGGGTACTGATTCCTTACCGTCACGCGGTTCAATTCTCTATAGTCGATACACATTCTCATTGACCCATCCTTCTTCTTCACGAATAACACCGGCGCACCCCAAGGCGATACACTTGGTCTAATCAAACCCTTATCCAACAGTTCTTGTAGTTGCTCTTTTAGCTCTTTCAATTCTGCCGGAGCCATTCTGTAAGGTGCCTTTGATATTGGCGCGGTTTCTGGTGCCAAATCGATAGAGAACTCCACTTCTCTCTCTGGTGGTATACCAGGCAATTCCTCTGGAAACACATCTGCAAATTCTCTAACTACTGACAAAGATTCTATACTAATCTCCCCACTATCGGTTTTTCCAACGTAAGACAAAAACCCTTCACATCCTTTCCTTAGCAACCTGCGAGCTCTCATCACAGAGATGAAGTCCAATCTGGTTCTAGGCTTCATGCCTTGAAAACAAAACTCTTCACCAGATGGCAACCTAAAGTGAACTTCCTTCTTGAAACAGTCAACATGGGCATGGTATGCAGATAACCAGTCCATCCCTAAGATCACATCAAACTCTCCCATCTCTAATTCGATCAAATCAACCTCTAGTTCCATTTCGCCTATGCTTAACGGGCACTTTCTATATATAGACACAATAGGAATCGATTCTCTAGTAGGTGTATCTATTACTAGAGGTGTCTCTAATTCTTCAGATTTCAATTTCATTTGCTTCGCCACTCGCGTACTAATAACGGAGTGCGTAGCGCCCGTATCAATCAAAGCATATACATTTCGAAGGCAGAGTCGAAGAGTACCTGCTACCAGATCGTTTGAAGCTCTTGCATCTCTAGCCGTCATAGTGAACACACGACCACGGCCTCCACCCTTGTCCTTGTCGCCATCCTTAGCTCCCTGTGCATTGTTGTTCTTCTTTGGTTCTGGGCATTTCCAATACGGGTGTCCCATCTTGTCGCAGTTGTAGCATTTCTTTTCCTTGAACCAGCAGTCTTCGGTTTTGTGCCTTCCCTGGCAGGACTGACACTTCTCGCCCGTCCCCTTATCACGAGCATCATTTTTGTCTCCATCTCGGCGGTTATTGAAGCCCTTGTTCTGATACTTATTCCCAGTACCTTCTTTCCCACGATTATCATCACTGGCCTTTCGCTTGTTACCCCCATCTCGGTTCCATCCTCCGGAACTTCCTTTCCATCCAGTCGATTCCTTTTCAATGGCTTTCTTCTTTTCCTCTTTCTTGCTGCGGTAATTATCAGATTCTTTCTCTACCAACCTTGCCCGGTCCACAATGTCACTGTATGTTGGCAGCATTAAAGGTGTAATCCTGAACCTTATGCGGTCACTCAATCCCGCTTCAAACTTACGGGCTTTCTGCCCCTCGTTATCAAAGAAAGTCGGAGCGAATTCCAGCAGCTCTGTGAACTTCGCGCAGTAATCATCTACGGTCATGCTACCCTGAGTCAGCATCAGGAACTCCGCTACTTTCTCATTGCGGACACTTGCGGGGTAATACTTCTCATAAAACGCCGTCTTAAACCTGTTCCACGTGAAGGCCTCATCTCCACGCGCAGCTGATGCTCTCTTTTCGGCTTCCCACCATTTAAGAGCCTTCCCTTTAAACATGAACGTTGCAAACACCACCTGTTGTTCCGTTGTGCAAGTCAACGTCTCAAAAATCTTCTCCATGTCTTTTATCCAATCCTCTGGCTTATCTTTTGGCTCTCCAGAGAATGATTCTGGGTTTCTTTTCTGAAATGACTCAAGAGGATCTCTCTGTGTCACTGGTTGAGGTTGTGGTTGCTGCTGCTGAGTTGCCAATCCTTGCACTACTTGGCCGATTCCAGCCATTGTCTGAGCTAATGTCTGTAGTAAGTTAGTCATGTTGGGATCTTGTCCACCATCGTTTCCGGCATTTCTCCTTCTGTTGTTCCTCGACATCTGAGGATAACAGGATATCTATTAATACTGCGAATACAAAACGTTTTACACGCTCTCGCGCACTTTATACTTTTACTTTCACAACATTCACTGAGGTCGCCTTACTAGGCTTGTTATTTACATAAAGGTCATTCACTTAGACCTATGGCCGTTTACTAAGCCAACACTTTCTTATTATAGTAAATTTTACTACCTTTCTTGGGTCTCATTATACCCCTATCTTTATTATTTCTTTCTATAAATCTTGATTTACTTTCATAGGTCATTTCACTAGACCATATTTTCGGTTATATTTGGCCGTCTTCCCCGACCAATCATACATTCATTTCAAAAGATTTCTTTGGTACTTCTTTGCCTTGGCCATTTCATTAGGCCGCTTATGCTTGTTTCAATCATTCTACTCTGACCGAAACTAACTTTCACTTGGCTGTTTCACTAAGCCAATTTCATTCATGATCTTTTCATTTGACCACTATTTCTTGTTTTAGTTAGTTCGTTTGCCACAACTTTAAAACAAAACAATTTACCAGACTATATGCTAAAATAACTTCAATAATTTTATTAAAAGAATTTTGGAATCCAAACAAAACGAGAGTTCTACTAAAAGAATCTAACTGGCTAAGCTAGCTATTAATACTAAGAATAAAATAATTCTAAATTTCGTTCCTCAATCACGGCCTACATTCTTCCTAGGCCTTCCCCTAGGTCTTCCACTAGAGACCCTTGGTGCACTCTTTGAACCTCTTGGCCTTCCTCTCGGCCTACGAACCGGTGCTTCCTCCAGTTCTTCCTCATCTTCGATCACAATTGGGGCAGCTTCGTTGCCCTCCACTATGACCTCTCTCTCTACCGCTTCTTCCTCTTCTAGTCCCTCTATCTCCTCATTGGCTCCCATTTCCCCCACATTGGGTGCTTCCTCAAGTTCTGGGACTTTGTAGTAATTTCTGTAATATTCTTCCCTTATCGAGGCTTCATACACGTCCTGCTTATTCACAGCCTCTTTTAGCTTCTCCACTTCATCTACCGCTTTATGCCACCTTTCCCTAGTATACATCCATCGCTCAAATGTAGCGTCTGTTTTCTTCTCTTCATGTTTAAGCTGCTTCTTGAGCTTTCTGACAGTCCATGCATGCCTCAGAGCTGCCCTTTCCTTCGGTGTCTTATGCCTCAAATTCTTCATCATCTTGTCCTTAAGTCCGTCCATTTCCTATAATTTGGACACAATCAACGTTAGAATCACATACTTAAAGTCAAATAACCGTCATCTTAAGCATATAAAAGAAAAACATAAAAAGGACGTTTCCTATCTTAGGTTCTTTCCCAAAATAGTAAGTTTCCTTATTTGGAAAGTTCCTCAACTTAGAAAGTTTCCTAATTTAGAAAGTTTCTTCAAAAGGTAAGTTTCCCAATTTAGAAAGTTTCCTCAAAAGTACTATCTTCCTTATCAGAGTTCTAAAGCCCAATCTATGTTAAGTACTATTTATCCTCATAGTCTTAACTTCTTTCTATAATCTCCCATGTAAACCTAAACCGGAGCTCTGATTACCAACTGTAACACCCCGAATTTCGGAGTAATATAATATAATATCCTTTAATAAAACCCGTCCCCAAACGCGGGAAAACAACGGTCTTAAACAATAATTCAAACATCAACGGCTAGTATCTCTAACCACTATTCAAAATAAATAACGGAAGCGAATTAATTGTCTTTCAAACTCCTACGGCTAATTATAACCATCATTTAAATAAACATTCATAAATAGTTCTTTCTAACTACTACTAAAAGACTTCCTTCAAATCTTCATCGTCCAGGTCTTCATTATCACCTTAACAACTCCTCTTTTGTCCATCGAGACCTCCTCCTATTTATATCCTGGAGAACAAATATTATGGAAGGGGTGAGCGAACAATGCTCAGTAAGTTCATACGGGATCTCTCCGGGTTCTAAGGAGAGATGACCGGAAGAACGAAACAATGATAGTATTTTCAAGGATGAGTTTTCATTTAAATATTGAGTTAACCGCTAAGATTCAAACAGTTAACAATAACATTTTTCAAAAGAAGGGTGGCATTTACTTTCAAGTCCGTCAATTCCAAAATATCGTCACCATTTCAGGTGCAATGCCTGATCAGGGCATTTAGGTAAGATTTATCATGATAATCAACTACTTCATATAAGCAGTACATAAGTCTAGTTCTTTTTCATTTCAAACTAGATTAACCTACTTAGTCCGTCTATACCACATTGAGATATAGCGAAGTAAGCGAATGTCTATACCACATTAAGATATAGCAAAGTAAGCGAATGTCTATACCACATTAAGATATAGCAAGGTTTCAACTTAGTGTTCAAGGTACGGGAACACCATACAATTTCAAGGATATGTTTTGGTACCCATTGATTTAAAACATGTCAAGGGGTAAGAACATTAAAAAGGCGTTCACAACTTTTAAGAATTCAAATGTTACCGCCACTAGGTAACTACTCATGAAAGAATATATAGGAATCCTACATTAAAGGATAGAGACAATCAAAGACTAAGGATCGTAATTCCTTACCTTAGCCTTGCAGTCTTCGCTTCGCAAATTCACGTGCAAAATCTACAAACACGCAAACACGGCTTTCTTAGGAACATGAATTACTTTAATTCTCCGTCCCCATTAGGCTTTATTTTACTTTCTTAACTTCACGAGTTCATCATCTTAAACCTTGGTTAGGGTTCGTTCTACCCGTTATTTGTGTTCCCAAAATACCCCTTTCGGATTACTAAATTACCCTTAGGGTTATATTAATTCAATTCCCAATAATAAGTTTTAGGGTTGCATTAATCCTAATTAAAAAACTATTCCCAGCTTATGAAATTACTATTCACAGACTCTATTCACAGCGCGTAAAATCGCTGTTCACAGCACGTAAAATCACTATTCACAGCACGTAAAATCACTATTCACGTTACTGTTCACGCACTAATTTCACCTTGGAAAAACACATACAAAACCCTAATACACAAACACACACACTCGACACACACAGAACACATACACACGCTGCACACTTACTGCACACATTCAGCACACACTACACACACACATGCACACACGTACACATTCACACACACACCTATATGTTTACACACCATTAACATAACCATAATCCTCATAATCATCCTTTTAAATTTCCCAAACCCTAATTTATCTTCTTAGAGTTAGGGTTCCAACTTTGAAATCAATACTAGACAAGACTAGACGGAGGAATTAGATTTAGGGAATTAGGTTTACCTTGGTTCGATCCCCTTTTCTTCCTCTCTTCTTCTTCTTCTCCGATCCTTCTCCCTCTCGGCCTCCTCTCTGACGCCGCTCTCTCACTCTTTCCCGACCTCTCTCTTTTTCTTTTCTTTTGTGATAAATAATGAGGGAAAGGGTTTATTATGGGTATATATACATACTTAGGGTTTAAATTTGATTGGGTTTTTAATTTATTTGGGCCAACATTAAACCCATTCCCTAACTTAATTTATAATAGCCCAACATAATAACTAATTAATAAAGAGTTTACTAAAATAATTATTTGGCCAAAAAGGGCCGGTTGTTACATTAAGAAATAAGACTTACCAATAGGACACCCAAAAAGGAAATAAGTACAATGTGTTTTGGGCCGGAGTGAGTATTTGTTTTACACTTTTACTTCTATTGTGAACTTCTCGAAAATTATGTGCTCTAATTAATGTTGGGCAGAGAAGAATTTGGACCACCCATTGAGTTCTCATACACATGTAATACTCCCTCCGACTTAGAGTAAGAGTCCTACTTTCTATTTTGGTACGTCTCAGAGTAAGAGTCATATTTCTAAAATGGCAAGAAATCTTTACTATTCACCCCACTTATTCTCTCTCCTATTTTATTTTTATAATCACAACACCAATCAATTTACTATTTTCTCCCACTCATTCTCTCTCATACTTTACTTTTACACTTACAACATTTACATCACTTCCAATATTTATTAATAAACGTGCAAATAAGGGGTATGACTTTTATTCCGGGACAGAGGGAGTAGGTTCCTATGACTAAAAATGCAGCTTTTTCTTTATTTGTAAAAGTGTGGGTTTTGCTTGCTGCTTTTGTCAACCGTCATTTCAGCTCCAACACCTAGGTAGGGTTTTCACTCCCTTACTTTTCTTCCCAACCTTTTGTATTGTCACTTTTTGTATAAGCCAACTTGGAATTTCTGTTAGGTTACATATATTTACATTTTTATTCCACTATCATTTGAATACTCCATTTGTCCTGCCCGAAAATAGGATTTTGGTGTTTTTTTTTTACTTTGACAATGTAATTTAAATAAGAAATAATTATTCTAATACAAATTTAAGAATTATTATTGAGAGTATTATTAATTATGATTCAATAACAATTTTTCATTTTTTTTGGATCATTATATTTTCTTCAAAAGACTTGATCAAAGTAAAATTAAACCAAAATTCTATTTCGGGTGGGACGGAGGGAGTACATTTTTTTCTTATATATTTGGGAATTATTATTAAAAAAAACTATATATTCCCTGTGACGTATTGATAATTGCTCAGTTATTCATTGGGCAAATAGCACATTACTGCCTCAAAGTTTCATACGAATTGCAATGTAAGTCCCAACGTACCAATTTTGGCAATTTAGTGCATCATGCTCACAATTTATGGCGATAATAGGCAATTTTGGACGGACATAGATGAAAGCTAACGAAATGGACGGAAAATCTAACGGGTATGTTTGAAAATCGCGTTGTTCACCCCTAAAATTTAATAATGGTTACTTTACCACCATTTCATTAATAATTTACAATATTGAAGTCATTCAAAAGTTATATTAAAAAAAAAAAAACTTGTAATTAATGATTCCAACATTTAAAAAAAAAAACTAACAATATGAAAAGTAATTTGTAATTACAAAAATTACACCACCAACTTAATAATTTAAAATAATATACTAAAAATGAAAATATCAAACCTCTACCACCAATAATAATAAAGTAGTATACTAAAATGTAAAAAATAAAAATTAAACAAGAAAAAATAAATTATAGGCATAAATAAAAATACCTTAACTAATACCAATCAAATTCAAATTAAAGAAATGAAAGAAGAAATAAACAAACAAAAAAGATCCCACCAAAACTACCAAAGGCTGTAGAAACCCACCCCCTTTTCTCCCCCCTCCTATCACCATCTCCATCTCGTGGAAGAGCCCAGGTGAGATGGCCGGATTTCAAACACCGCCACCAAATCCACTCCAACTGTCCCTCTCTCGCTCTTTCTCTCATCCTCCCTCCGCCTCCATCTGAAAGCTCATAAACAGATCTGGCAATTTGAAGTGGGTCATCTTAAAGCTCATCACAGATCTGGAAATTGAATTGGGTTTGAATCTGGCAGTTGAAGCAAAAGAAATTGGAGAATAACAAGCAGAAGTCTTGAAGTATACTGGGAGAAATCATTGGAAGGCCCCATTTGCAATCTGAATTTCATGGATTTTGGCGTTAACATCGATTAGACCATAGAAATGGGTTAGATTCTTGTTCGAATTTTTTATTAGGGCATTAACTGAGCTATGTGGCAGTGGATCTGTTGGATATAGATGAATGACGGTGGTGGTTGTGAGTTAATGGCGGCGCCGGTGGTGTTGTTTGTAAATGGTGGCGGTGGTATTAGTGTTCTGCTTGTAGTGGGTGACGGTAAGATGATGAACTCGTTAAATGTTTTGTAAATATGAATAAGACACTGATAAACGAAACTTTTAAAACTTAAGGGGTGAACAATGCAACTTTTAAAGCAGTTCGTTAAGTTTTTCATCCACTTTGTTAACTTCCGTTTAATTTTCCAACAGACATCCAAAATTTCCCCATATCGCCACAAATTGTAAACATGATGAACTAAATTGCCAAAATTGATATGTTGGGACTTACATTGCAATTCGAGTGAAACTTGGGGGTAGTAATGTGCTATTTGCCCGTTATTCATTCCCATCAGACTTTCAATATGATACGTGTTTGTTACGTCATTCATTTTAATTAATTATTGTTCACATTTCGTACTCCCTCTCAGTCCCATTTTATTTGTTAGAAATTTCCGTGACGAGTTTCACATTTAAAGAGTAAAAAGCTTAAAATCGAAATTGGGTCCTACGTGGCATACTCACAACAATTATCTACTACTGATTTCATCCCAAATTAAGGCTTCTACTACCCTTTTCAGTCCGTCCCAGTTTAAAGTTATTAGTTGCTTTATTCCATAAATGGAAAATAATAAATGGTGCTTTGTATAATCTTGCACACAAAAAATTCATCTAATTACAAAAAAATTATTGCTTACATAACTTACTTTCTACACATTTGTTTTGTGAATAGTGGTTGGACAATTATATTCTGACCTCCGTACTTTAGTTCACTCATTATTCTTTGTCTTATATGTAACACCCCGAATTTTCTTACTGTATCTTGAGCATTTAATGACATTAAATAACAATAATTAATACCTCAAATTAGGCTTCACAATTGACCCTTTATTACATCATCAATTTAAAATAAGTGCGGAAGCGTAACTTAAAACTTGTCTTGGCAGGTGAACAACCCTAGCCATCAATGTACTTTAACTTACACCAAATTAAATAAACGTTCTTAAAACCACTAAATAGGAATCTTCAATCTGCCGTTCTTCCTACGGCTGCTTTCCTGGTCTGCCCTTCTACTTAAATCCTGAAATAAAAATTATAGAGAAGGGATGAGCGAACGAATGCTCAGTAAGTTCATACGTGGCCTCTCCGGTTACTATGGAGAGACGACCAGAACGAATGCCATGAATAACTTTTACAAAGATAGGTTCAGTTACTTTTTGATTCAAGACTGCAGAACAATACAGTCATATTACTTTTAAGATTTTACTTTCAAAGGATTATGGCACTACAATCCAAAGGGATTCATTCAAGTTCCGTCAATTCCAGGGTAACGTACATTATAACCTCAATGCCAAATGTACAATTTGTACACCTAGCTTTTCCAGCCAATAGTGTGGGTCGTAACATATATGGTATCCACACATATATGCTCGGGGTCTAGAATCATCCTTGTAATCAGACAATTCCTGAGAGAAGGTATGTGATCACTCATGCAATCCTAGTTTAAGGACGAGTCTTTTCTAACTGGAATGTCCCGTCAATGTCTTTTCTAACTGGACATTGGCCACTCTAACAAGTAAGTGGTTAACTTACAAGTAGAATGAGAACATACCAAGATACAAGTATGTGATACAAGTTTCAAACTTCGATACTTAGTAGATCAATGGGGACATCACTAAGTACAGATTCTTTCAAAGAACGTTCAATAACGCAGAGTTCATTCAAATACTATCATGCCATACTGATAGCTAACTTATAGAAAGAATATGGAATTCCAATAAACAGGAGTTCAAATACTGTAAGGAACGTAATCCCTTACCTGAATTGCTTTTCCTCGCAATCTCCTCTCTGTGCAAATCTACAAGGCACGGAGTAATTTACTTTAGTACTCTCAACATTGTTAACTATTTCTACTTAGTTAACTGAGAGATGCGTTTAACTTCTTTACTTCGTTACTTCTTTTCCTACGTTTAAGTTTCTGACTTTGATTTACGAGTCAGTCCTTTAACTTGATATAATTGCAATTAAGTCCTCTGACTTTGGGTTAATTACAATTTGGTCCCTCAACTTTGAGTTAATTACAATTTGGTCCCTCAACTTTGGGTTAATTACAATTTGGTCCTTCGACTTTAGATTAATTGCAGATTGGTCCTTTAACTTTAGTTTAATTGCAATTTAGTCCTTCAACTTTGGATTAATTGCAGATTGGTCCTTCAACTTTAGTTTAATCGCAATTTAGTCCTTCAACTTTGGATTAATTGCAGATTGGTCCTTCAACTTTAGTTTAATTGCAATTTAGTCCTTTTTCTTTGGATTAATTGCAGATTGGTCCTTCAACTTCAAAGGTTTTCCCTTTTTATTCCTTTTAACTTTTTCAGTTTAGTCCTTTTCCGTTAGGAAACTAATTGAAATCTTGTAATCTTCCTCCTTTCCGTTAACTTTCTAACCTTCAAGGTTTTCCAAGTAATTATTACATCCTTTCAAGTTAGTTTTCTAACTTTCTAACAATTGTATTAAAGTTTATGGTTTCTTTTCATTATAAACTTAACGAAAATACTAACTTTCCGTCCCAATTCTTAACATTCTCAATCAAGAATCAATACCCAATTCATATGGCTTTTAGGATTTCATCAATCGCATGAATCACTATTCCCAGCTCGGTTCACTATTCACAGCGTAAATTACTATTCATCGCAGATTACTATTCACAGCTTTTTAACTCAGTTTACTATTCACAGCGCAGATTACTATTCATCGCAGATTACTATTCACAGCTTTTTAACTCAGTTTACTATTCACAGCGTAAATTACTATTCATCGCAGATTACTATTCACAGCTTTTTAACTCAGTTTATTATTCACAGCGTAAAATACTATTCATCGCAGATTGCTATTCACAGCTTTTTAACTCAGTTTACTATTCACAGCGTAAGTTACTATTCATCGCAGATTACTATTCCCATACATCATAAAATATGAATTCATCACTTTCATGATCATAGAATCAAACTTAAAATAAAGCTAAGCATTTAACCATTAAAATTTCCACCATTAATTTTTCTAGCATGCAAAACCCTAACGATTATTTCCTTTAAACATGCATAGATTAAGATTTACTCATTCAAATCCAATGAAACGAATTTTAGGAGGTGGGGTTTGGTATTACCTTGAAGATGATCGGATTAGATTCAACAACAATGCCGAAAATTCTCCTCCCTCCTCCTTCTTGGCCGGCGGCTGCTAGGTAGATTTAGGGTTTTGTTTTCCTTTTTTTTTTTTTTTTTTTTTTTTTGTGATAAAGAAGAATAACCTAATTTTCACTAACCCAAGTATTTATACTTTGAATGGTTTATTAATTGGGTTGGGTTTATTTATTAAAACCTTCGGGCCAACCCATTCCTTTCGGCCCACTCATTAATCAACTTATTAATTCTAATTTTTATTTAACTAAATTAATGTTACCAATTAAAATAATTAAATAAAGAAAAAAAATTGCGGGTATTACATTCTTACCCCCTTAAAAGAAGTTTGTCCTCAAACTTTGACCAGTCTTAATCCGAGAAGATGTCCGGGTACAATTCGCGCATTTCACTTTCTTGTTCCCATGTCGCTTCTCTTTCTGAGTGATTGCTCCATTGCACTTTTACATAGGGAACCGTACGCTTTCTTACGACCTCGTCTTTTCTGTTGACGATATTGATTGGTCGTTCATCGTACGTCAAATCTGCCCGAACTCTTAACTGCTTGTATTCTATCACATGACTCGGATCATGAATATACTTCCTTAGCATGGAGACATGGAACACATCATGCACTCCAGCTAATACCGGCGGTAACGCCAATCGATAAGCCACTTCCCCGATCTTATCAAGAATTTCGAATGGTCCCACATATCGTGGACTTAACTTTCCCTTAATCCCAAAACGCATAACTCCCTTCGTGGGTGATATTTTTAGGAATACTCGATCCCCTGACTGAAATTCCAGTTCTCGCCTTCTATTGTCTGCGTAAGATTTTTTTGCCTACTCTGTGCAGTCTGTAACCACTTCCGGATCTGTTGTACCTTATCTGCCGTGACTTGTACAAGTTCCGGTCCAATTAACCTCCTCTCGCCGACTTCGTCCCAACATGCCGGTGATCTACACTTCCTCCCATACAATGCTTCATATGGTGCCATCCCAATACTGGCATGAAAGCTATTGTTGTATGCGAATTCCACCCACGGTAAGTGTTCGTCCCATGCATTTGGCCAATCTAACGAAGTAGCCCTCAGCATGTCCTCCAGTGTCTGGATAGTCCTTTCCGACTGCCCATCTGTCTGTGGATGAAACGCCGTACTCATGGTCAATTCTGTTCCCAATGCTTCTTGTAGGTTGTTCCAAAATTTCGAAGTGAACCTAGCATCTCGATCAGACACGATTGTGACCGGGATCCCATGCAACCTTACTATCTCGTCGATATACAACTTGGCCAACTTTTCCAACGAATCAGTCTTCTTGATTGCCAGAAAATGTGCTGACTTCGTCAATCGATCTACGATAACCCATATAGCGTCATACTTCCCTGCCGTCTTTGGCAACCCACTTAAGAAATCCATAGCAATATTCTCCCACTTCCATTCGGGAATTGGTAATGATTGCAGTAACCCTGCTGGCTTCTGATGTTCACTCTTAACTTGTTGACACGCAGACATCTATGCACATACTCTGCCACGTCATTCTTCATATTATTCCACCAATATGACTCCTTAAGATCCCTATACATTTTAGTACTCCCCGGATGTACAGAGAACTTTGAGCAATGAGCTTCTCTCAGTATCTCTCTCTTAATTTCATCATTATTTGGCACCCATACTCTCTTTTGGTACCTCAGAATTCCATCTTCGTCCATGTAAAGATCCTTTGCTTGCCCTTTCCGATTAGAGTTTCTCTCTCCTCGTCTAATTCTTGTGCCTCTTTAATTCTGCCCAACAATGCAGGTTGTAACGTCAGTCGAGCCAAGTATCCGCTTACTTTTACTATCAAGTTCATCTCCTTGACATCTTTCCATATGCTTACCCCTTTAGAGATCAACGTAGCCAACATTCCGTGATTATTCCTACTTAAGGCATCTGCCACCTTGTTGGCTTTCCCAGGATGATACAATATTTCACAGTCGAAATCCTTGAGAAGTTCTAGCCACCTCCGTTGTCTCATATTCAATTCCTTCTGCGCGAAGATATACTTAAGGCTCTTGTGATCTGTAAAAATCTGAAATTTCACGCCATACAGATAATGTCTCCAAATTTTCAAGGCAAACACTACTGCTGCTAACTCCAAATCATGGGTCGGGTAATTCCTTTCATGCACTTTCAACTGCCTAGATGCATAAGCTATCACCTTCTCATTTTGCATCAGTACACAGCCTAGTCCTTTCAACGACGCATCACTGTAGATAACAAAACCTTCCGTCCCTGTCGGTAGTGTTAATACTGGTGCAGATACTAATCTATTCTTCAATTCTTGAAAGCTTTTCTCACATTCTTCTGACCAAACGAACTTGGCTGATTTCTGCGTCAGCTTCGTCAATGGTCCTGATAACTTCGAATATCCTTCTACGAACCTTCTATAGTAACCAGCTAAACCCAAGAAACTTCTTATTTCGGTTACTGTAGTCGGTCTTTCCCAATCCATTATTGCCTCCACTTTTGTTGGATCCACCGAAATTCCCTCTTTCGCACTACGTGTCCCAAAAATGCTACTTTTTCCAACCAGAATTCACATTTCTTAAACTTCGCGTACAATTTCTGTCTCCTCAAAATTTCTAGTACTATCCTCAAATGTTCAGCATGTTCCTCCTTTGTCTTCGAGTACACCAAAATATCATCAATTAATACTATCACACATTTGTCTAAGTACTCCTGAAATATTCTATTCATCAACTCCATGAATGCAGCTGGTGAGTTCGTTAACCCAAATGGCATCATGACGAACTCATAATGCCCATACCTTGTCCTAAACGCTGTCTTCGCCACATCTTCATCCTTGACCCTCAGCTGATGATATCCGGATCTAAGATCAATCTTGGAAAAATAACAGGCTCCCCTCAATTGATCAAACAAATCATCTATTCTCGGCAGCGGGTATTGGTTTCTAACCGTCACTTTATTCAATTCTCTATAGTCAATACACAGTCTCATAGATTCATCTTTCTTCTTCACAAATAGTACCGGTTTACCCCATGGTGATACACTCGGTCTAATCAACCCCTTGTCCAACAGTTCTTGCAACTGCTCCTTTAGTTCTTTCAACTCTTTTGGAGCCATCTTGTACGGTGCTCTCGAAATAGGTGTGGTTTCTGGTACTAAATCGATGGAGAACTCTACTTCCCTTACTGGTGGTACACCAGGTAATTCCTCAGGAAACACATCTTGAAATTCATTCACTACTTCAAGTGACTCTAAGGTTACTCCCTTCTCTTCTGTTTCACCTATGTATGCCAGGAATCCTTCACACCCTTTTCTTAATAGTTTACGAGCCTTCATTACAGATATAAGGTTCGATCGGGTTCTAGGTTTCGTTCCTTGAGAACATCACCCTTTTCTAGATAGTAATCTGAAGTGGACTTCTTTCTTTTAAACAATCCACATGCAGTCAACTAGTCCATTCCCAAGATTACATCAAATTCCTCAATGTCCTAAACTAATGAGATCAACCTCAAGTTCTTTCTCGTCCAATTTCAAAGGACACTTCCTAGATATAGACGTAATAGGGATCAATTCTCTAGTTTGAATATCCATAACTAAAGAATTTTCTAACACATCAGGAATTAAATTCACATTCCTAGCCAAGCAATCATTTGGCACTTCTTATCAGAACATTGCCCTTTGGCGTCGTTCTTGTTATCATTATTTCTATTGCCGCAGTCTTTATTCTGGTACTTACTTGTACTACCTTCTTTTTCACAATCGTCAGTAGCCGTCCGCTTATTATTATTCCCATCCTTTAGATTCAGTCGACTCTTTCTCAGTTGACTCTTCTTCTCTTCTCGCTTACCGCGATAACTATTCTGATTCTTTCTCTACTATCCTTGCCCTATCCAATACTTGGTCATAGGTTGGTAGCATTAATGGAGTAATTCTGTATTTGATTCGGTTGCTCAAACCAGCTTCAAATTTTCGAGCCTTTTGCGCTTCATCATCGAAGAGCGTTAGGGCAACTTCTAGCAATTCGGTGAATCTAGCACCATAGTCGTTCACCGTCATACTTCCTTGAGTTAGCATCATAACTCAGCCACTCTGGCGTTTTGAACACTTTTCGGATAATATGATACTATCATTAGTTATCATGAATACGAGACGTTTTCACGCACTCTCATACTATCGCTCGTCTCTACAGACTAACATTCAATTTATAGGTCATTCACTAAACCACTAGTCGCTTCAATAGACCATCACTATCTTAATTAGTCAACTTTACTAGACTTATTGGTCGTTTCATTAGACCATTACTATTTTCATCGGTCATTTCAATAGACCATTCTTACTTGTTCCAGGTTAACTTGCATTTTTAACACTATTACTCACGCTAATACAAGCATTGCTACTATGCTTAATACTTTCAAATAAATAGGCCGTCCCCAAAAGACGTAACTTTTACAAGAGATCAGTTTACTAGATCTTTGGTCGTTTCAATAGACCAATTCTACTTAACGAAGTCATTTCACTAGACTTTACTTATTATCAGGTCGATTCACTAGACCTATTTTCATTCACACTTGGCCGTCTCACTAAGCCAATTACTATTATACTTAACCATTTCAATAGGTTATTTCATTCTTGTTTCGATCGCTTCAATGGATCAAAATTAACTTTACTTGACCGTTTCAATAAGCCAAATACTTTCTCTTGACCATTTCAATAGGTCACTTTATTCTTGTTTCGATCGTTTCACTAGACCAAAACTAATTTTACTTGGCCGTTTCAATACGCCAATTATACTCATGGTCCTTTCACTCGACCAATACTTTCTCGTTCTAGATTAGCTCACACGCTTAATTATTTAAGAACGAACAGTCAACAAAGTCATTTGCATAAAATAATCAAACTTTTATCGCAGAGAATATTCTGGAATGAATCTAAGCAAAACAAAAATTCTAGCGTTTCCCTCTAGCCTAAAACTAATCATCAATTCCATAAAATAACTTTACGTTCCACTTTTCAATCATGGAACAACACCTTCCTAGGCCTTCCCCTAGGTCTTTCACTTAGGCACCTTTGAAGCCTTCTTAGATCCTCTTGGTCTTCCTCTGGACCTACGAACCGATACCATTGGCGGTTCATCATTATCAATTTCAATTGGATTAGCTTTATTGCCTTCAAGATTGATATCTACTTCCTCGATTTTATCATCAGCTACTAATTCTTCCTCATTTGGTGCTTCATTACCTATAAGTGTGGTCGGTTTAAGCTCTCTAGCCTCTTCTTCCTTGAACTTTTCCAGTTCATAATACCATTGATAGGCCTCTTTTCTGACCTCATGGTAGTCCCTCTCATTTTGACTCATAGTCTCTTTTACTTCTTCTAACTCTCTGCTAGAACCTAGCCGAGCCTTCCTATCTCGCATCTTTTTTCCCAATGCAAGACTCACCTTGACCTTTTCATCTTTTAATTCTCCTTTCAGCTTCAGGATTTGGAGTACATACTTCTGAATCACTCTTTGCTTAACCATTCTATACTTCAAGTTCATTTTCGAGTTTCTTCTATATCCGTCCATAACCTCGATTAAGTCATGACCAGTATCAGTGTCATATAACTTAAAGATATAAGACCACAGTCATCATTTGCATAAGTAACTTATAGGATTAACGTTCTATTATAATCCTTCGAGTTTCACTTTCCAAGTGTTCACTTATATTCCTCTACATTTCTCGATGAGTTCTATCTTAGGTTCTTTCCTAAAATAGTAAGTTTCCTTAAATAGAAATTTTCTTGAAATAGAAAATTTCCTTAAATAGAAAGTTTGACTTCAAGCAGCCCTAGTCTTCCTAGAACGCTCAATCAAACCTATTCAATATCAGAGTTCCTATCCCTTAAGCTCTAATCCCATAGCTCTGATACCAACTGTAACACCCCGAATTTTCTTACTGTATCTTGAGCATTTAATGGCATTAAATAACAATAATTAATACCTCAAATTAGGGTTCACAACTGACCCTTTATTACATCATCAATTTAAAATAAGTGCGGAAGCGTAACTTAAAACTTGTCTTGGCAGGTGAACAACCCTAGCCATCAATGTACTTTAACTTACACCAAATTAAATAAACGTTCTTAAAACCACTAAATAGGAATCTTCAATCTGCCGTTCTTCCTACGGCTGCTTTCCTGGTCTTGCCCTTCTACTTAAATCCTGAAATAAAAATTATAGAGAAGGGATGAGCGAACGAATGCTCAGTAAGTTCATACGTGGCCTCTCCGGTTACTAAGGAGAGACGACCAGAACGAATGCCATGAATAACTTTTACAAAGATAGGTTCAGTTACTTTTTGATTCAAGACTGCAGAACAATACAGTCATATTACTTTTAAGATTTTACTTTCAAAGGATTATGGCACTACAATCCAAAGGGATTCATTCAAGTTCCGCCAATTCCAGGGTAACGTACATTATAACCTCAATGCCAAAGGTACAATTTGTACACCTAGCTTTTCCAGCCAATAGTGTGGGTCGTAACATATATGGTATCCACACATATATGCTCGGGGTCTAGAATCATCATTGTAATCAGACAATTCCTGAGAGAAGGCATGTGATCACTCATGCAATCCCTAGTTTAAGGACGAGTCTTTTCTAACTGGACTGTCCCGTCAATGTCTTTTCTAACTGGACATTGGCCACTCTAACAAGTAAGTGGTTAACTTACAAGTAGAATGAGAACATACCAAGGTACAAGTATGTGATACAAGTTTCAAACTTCGATACTTAGTAGATCAATGGGGACATCACTAAGTACGGATTCTTTCAAAGAACGTTCAATAACGCAGAGTTCATTCAAATACTATCATGCCATACTGATAGCTAACTTATAGAAAGAATATGGAATTCCAATAAACAGGAGTTCAAATACTGTAAGGAACGTAATCCCTTACCTGAATTGCTTTTCCTCGCAATCTCCTCTCTGTGCAAATCTACAAGGCACGGAGTAATTTACTTTATTACTCTCAACATTGTTAACTATTTCTACTTAGTTAACTGAGAGATGCGTTTAACTTCTTTACTTCGTTACTTCTTTTCCTACGTTTAAGTTTCTGACTTTGATTTACGAGTCAGTCCTTTAACTTGATATAATTGCAATTAAGTCCTCTGACTTTGGGTTAATTACAATTTGGTCCCTCAACTTTGAGTTAATTACAATTTGGTCCCTCAACTTTGGGTTAATTACAATTTGGTCCTTCGACTTTAGATTAATTGCAGATTGGTCCTTTAACTTTAGTTTAATTGCAATTTAGTCCTTCAACTTTAGTTTAATTGCAATTTAGTCCTTTAACTTTGGATTAATTGCAGATTGGTCCTTCAACTTTAGTTTAATTGCAATTTAGTCCTTTTTCTTTGGATTAATTGCAGATTGGTCCTTCAACTTCAAAGGTTTTCCCTTTTTATTCCTTTTAACTTTTTCAGTTTAGTCCTTTTCCGTTAGGAAACTAATTGAAATCTTGTAATCTTCCTCCTTTCCGTTAACTTTCTAACCTTCAAGGTTTTCCAAGTAATTATTACATCCTTTCAAGTTAGTTTTCTAACTTTCTAACAATTGTATTAAAGTTTATGGTTTCTTTTCATTATAAACTTAACGAAAATACTAACTTTCCGTCCCAATTCTTAACATTCTCAATCAAGAATCAATACCCAATTCATATGGCTTTTAGGATTTCATCAATCGCATGAATCACTATTCCCAGCTCAGTTCACTATTCACAGCGTAAATTACTATTCATCGCAGATTACTATTCACAGCTTTTTAAACTCAGTTTACTATTCACAGCGTAAATTACTATTCATCGCAGATTACTATTCACAGCTTTTTAACTCAGTTTACTATTCACAGCGCAGATTACTATTCATCGCAGATTACTATTCACGGCTTTTTAACTTAGTTTACTATTCACAGCGTAAATTACTATTCATCGCAGATTGCTATTCACATCTTTTTAACTCAGTTTACTATTCACAGTGTAAGTTACTATTCATCGCAGATTACTATTCCCATACATCATAAAATATGAATTCATCCCTTTCATGATCATAGAATCAAACTTAAAATAAAGCTAAGCATTTAACCATTAAAATTTCCACCATTAATTTTTCTAGCATGCAAAACCCTAACGATTATTTCCTTTAAACATGCATAGATTAAGATTTACTCATTCAAATCCAATGAAACGAATTTTAGGAGGTGGGGTTTGGTATTACCTTGAAGATGATCGGATTAGATTCAACAACAATGCCGAAAATTCTCCTCCCTCCTCCTTCTTGGCCGGCGGCTGCTAGGTAGATTTAGGGTTTTGTTTTCCTTTTTTTTTTTTTTTTTTTTTGTGATAAAGAAGAATAACCTAATTTTCACTAACCCAAGTATTTATACTTTGAATGGTTTATTAATTGGGTTGGGTTTATTTATTAAAACCTTCGGGCCAACCCATTCCTTTCGGCCCACTCATTAATCAACTTATTAATTCTAATTTTTATTTAACTAAATTAATGTTACCAATTAAAATAATTAAATAAAGAAAAAAAAATTGCGGGTATTACATTATACTTGATTGTTTAGTAAGCGTGCAAAGTCAAACTAAAAACTTTAAACCGGGACAGAGAGAGTAACTCTCTATACGAAATTTTTCTCTCATATCCAACTATTAAAACTGTTAACACTTTACCTTTTTTTGTAATTCTTAAATCCACCTTATTTTTTTTTTACTATATTAATGGGACGGAGTATGTATTTTTTACAGTTGAGCTGAGAAGGTAAAGGTGAGGTGACTTTTTCCCTTCACATGTTTCTTATATGAACCTAAACCACACGTAAATTACCTATATTGTCCATGTCTTTGTAAGTAGGTCCTTGGAATTGTTGAAAATATATTTAAAGTGAGTAATAGAGGGTATGGGTTAAGTAAATTTATGAGGTGATAGCAGTTAACTTTTCCCTTTTATCTGACACGGTTGCCTTGGAATTTGTATACTGCCTCCGTCCCTCTTTAATTTACAAAAAATGAGTTGGTAAACTTATAATCGTTTTGACCAAGACTTTAAAGAAAATTTGTCACGACCCGGAATCTAGGCTCTATTTTTATTAGTGATTAAATGATTTTTATTTAATTATTTGCTTATTTATTTATTTAAATTATTATTTATTTAAATATTTATGTGTGCAATTTATGTGTTATAATATTTATGCCTAGCGTTTTATTTGGGTCTTAATAGTTAGTAGGGAGTGTAGCATTTGTGTTAGTGGAAGGGGAGGGGCCTAGATGTAACATTTTGAAATGATTTTTCCCCTACTCCCTCCCTCCCTACTCCTTCTCTTCTCCCTCACTCTTCCCCTTCACCCCATCATTTCCAGCAAACTCTCTTCCTCTCTCCTCAAATTGATAAGTTTTCTTTCCTTTACTTCTCTCTTCTTTTTCTTCATCTTCTTCTAGTCATTTCTCATTTCTTAAAACATGAAACGTGTTTAGATCGTCGCTAGGATCGTGTAGACTCAAAAAGATTTGAAATCCATCAACTTTGAGAATTTGCAAGTAAGTTACTTTTCCCCCATTTTAATGCAAAAATGTTCATATCATGCCTAGATAATGTTTGATGTGTTGTATGTGAAGTTTGGATGAGTTTTGAATTTGTTTGGAATTTATTTGGGTTTTTGATCAAAAATGGTGAAATCTTGAATGTTGGGTTTGATTATTGATTTTGGTTGTTAAATGTTGTTTTAGGAGCCTTTTTAGACTTATAAGTTGTTTTGACACTTTAGTATATGAGTTGGAAGGTTGGATTTTGGGTTGAATGTGGTTTGGGTTTGAAAATGGAAGAACCCATGTTGTTCTTCCCGATTTCTGGCAATCCGGAAGGTTGGGCGGCCGCACAATATATCCTGGGCGACCGCACAACTATCTGAAAGCTTTTGTTCTTGTTTTGAGTCTCTTTGGGCGACCGCACAGTCCCTTTTGGGCGGCCGCACAGAACCCCTGAAAATTTACATTTGTTAAAATTGTGTGATTGAAGGATGCGTTTTGGTCTAAGTCTTGAGTGTCCTTCTAGTTGACCTTAGTGAACGTTGTAGTACCCTTTAGTGATAGAATTGGGTCCTTTGTGATCAAGTTTGTGTTTGGAATTCATTAATGGTTAATTGAGATTTTGAAGCACCTTTATTGTGTATTGTTGGTTCATGTCATCATCTTGGTGATTATTTGGCTTGATTCCCTACTTTGGAATCCTTTGTTGTTTATCGTGCTAGTATTTTATTACTTAGCCTTTACGTGAAAGTCCAGCTGGTATTTTGTGTGTGTTTGGGCGATGCGAAACATTATGATGGCACGGCCAAGTCCATTGTGATGTTGACCATTGTTTTGCCCCCTTATTACCCTCCTCCAGATTGGCCTTGGATGTGAGAAGAGCTAGCTCATTTGTGTGCATTTTAGCTTCTTGGAGCATGACTTTGTGGCATGTCTCCCGTCCCTTGTGACACTTCTTCATTGGTTATTGGTTTCGGTACCGGGGTTTTCTCTTCGGCTTTCATGCCATTATGAAGATGTTGATTGGTTGATAATTGAAGCTGCGCAGCGATCCTTTATTTGGATGTTCCGGTTTGGAAAACCTTGGCTATATCCTTTGTTATGTGTTTATTTCCGCTGCTATCTGTTATATGATAAGTGCTATGTGCTATGTGATATTTATTATTGCTTATTGTATATTGCATCATAGCATGTCATGTAGTTGCATTAGTAACTTATTGAGATTTATCTCACCCCTTTCCTTTTATCTTTGTTTTTCCTTAACCCCCCCAGGTGCTAAGGAATAGTCTCAATGATCACGAGATAGAGGACGTCGAGTGTGGAAACATTCTTTTGGGGAAAGTTGTATAGGTTGGTTTACATTATATAAATGTGTAACCTTTTAGGGTATTTGTACCAAACAATGACGTCACTAAGAATTGTATATTTTTACTTTGTTGGGCATAAACTTGTGGAAGTTTATGATTGTTGTATTTAATCTTTATCAAACTCGGTTTTGTAAGACTTTGGATTATCACCTTTTGGTATTAAATGAAATTTTTAACTTCGGTATTTCATAGTTTTGGTTTTTTAGAGTCGACGTCCAGATCGCGGTCCCGGGGCCCGCGGGGTCCGGGGTCGCGACAGTTTGTATCAGAGCTATGGCATTAGCTCTATGTATAAGTCTAGGTGGATTAGTATGACCTAGGTGGGTAGTAGTGTGCGGAGTGATTAACGGTTGATGTCTTATGCAGGTAATTGTTCTCAATGTCTGGAAGAAGAAACAGAGGAGGTGCTAGTGGGGCACAGAATCAGAATGATACAAGGGATGAAGCCCGTGCCATGTTTCAAGGCATGTTTGAGGCGTCCATGAAGGCCATACATGATCAAGGTCCGAGGGTAGAACAAGCACCACCCCGCTTTGGATTGGAGCAATTTCTGAAGCTGAAACCAGTTGAATTCAATGGGGAACCTGATGTTCGGAAAGCTGAGTTATGGATTGAGTCTATGGAGAAGATTTATGATGTATTTGGGTGTTCGGATGAGGACAAGGTCCGGTTTGTGGCTTACAAGCTTGTGGGAGCCGCCGAGCATTGGTGGAAAGGTATTAAAGCTACTTGGGATGATACTCGCACGGTTTATGCGTGGGAGTTGTTTGTGCGCAAATTCAAGGAGCATTTCATTCCGGTTGTTGATCAAAACCGAAAGGAGATCGAGCTACTCAACTTGGAGCAAGGTGTGTTGTCTATAGCACAATACTCGGCTAAGTTCATAGAATTAGCCCGGTATTACGACTATTTGGTGAGGACCGAGGAACAAAAAGCTATGAGATTTATTCGGGGATTGAAGACCTCCATCCGTACTCAACTTATTGCTCAACGGATTGTGACTTTCCAAGATGCGGTGGACCGAGCCTATTTGATAGAGCAAGATATTGGGGAACATAAGAGGAAGACCGAGGTGGCCAACCCGAGTAAGCAAGGAGCGCAGAGCAAGTCGCAACCAAGGATCGAAAATCGAGGTAACTTTGGGGGACAATCTCAGTTCCGAGGGCAACCGATCCCAAGGAACCCGGGTACCACTTCCGGGAACCAAGGGAACCAAGGGAGCCAAGTTGGGAGGCTTTGTTCGTATTGTCAAAAGGAAGGTCATTCTGAGGACCGGTGTTGGAAGAAGCAGGGAAGGTGCACAAAATGTGGACAAATGGGTCACTTTGTAAAAGATTGTCCAAGAGGTAGAGGACAAGCATCCGGGTCAGGAGTTAGTATTAATCAGGGTCAGAAAAGGGATGCCGCCGGGAAGCCCAAAGTCCAAGGAAGGGTATTTGCCATGAATCAACAACAAGCTACCGATGATCCATCCGTTATTGGAGGTATTGTTTCTGTTTCTAATGTGAGCGCACGAGCGTTAGTAGATCCATGATCATCTCATTCATACATTTCTGTGCAATTTGCCTCTATGTTAAATGCTGCATTCGAGTCTTTACCGTACGTGCTAGAGGTGTCGACCCCTATAGGAGAATGCTTGATTTCTGATCGAGTCTTTCGTGCTTGTGATGTGGTTATTTGTGGTCGAGTCCTTTGTGCGGATTTGGTAGTTCTTCCTATCCAAGACTTTGATGTCATTTTGGGTATGGATTGGTTGAGCAAGTTTCACGCTTCTGTTGATTGCCGTAAGAAAACTGTTACTTTTTCTATTCCCGATGTGCCTAAGTTTGTTTTTGAGGCTAGTCCTCTGAGTAGGAAGGTTCGCTTAATTTCTTTTATGAAAGCGAGAAGATTATTGCATAGTGGTTGCGAGGGGTATTTGGCTAGTGTTCTTGATACTAGGAAATAATCCCCTAGTTTTGATAGTGTTCGGGTAGTTCGGGAATTTCCCGATGTTTTCTCTACCGTGTATGAGATGCCTCCCGATCGTGAGATTGAGTTTTGTATAGATCTTTTGCCGGGTACGGCTCCGATTTCGAAAGCGCCTTATAGGTTAGCTCCCGCAGAATTGAAGGAATTAAAGGTTCAGTTGCAAGAGTTGCTGGATCGAGGGTTTATCCGCCCTAGTGTTTCCCCGTGGGGAGCACCGGTTTTATTCGTGCGGAAGAAAGATGGTTCGTTGAGGTTGTGCATCGATTACCGGAAGTTGAATCAGGTTACGGTGAAGAATAAGTACCCTCTACCGCACATTGATGATTTATTTGATCAGCTTCAAGGGTCCGTGGTTTTCTCTAAACTTGATTTGAGGAGTGGGTACCATCAGTTGAAGGTTCGATCGGAGGATATTCCGAAGACTGCTTTTCGCACTCGGTATGGTCATTATGAATTCTTAGTTATGCCGTTTGGGTTGACTAACGCGCCGGCCGTGTTTATGGATTTGATGAACCGAGTTTTCCATCCTTATCTTGATTCGTTCGTGGTAGTCTTCATCGACGACATTCTCGTCTATTCTAAATCTCGAGATGAGCACGAGCAGCATTTGAGGACTGTTTTATCCGTTCTTGCGAGGGAGAAATTATTTGCGAAGTTTAGTAAATGCGAATTTTGGCTCGAGAAGGTGTCATTTCTGGGTCATGTGATTTCTAAAGATGGGATTTCTGTGGATCCGTCAAAGATTGAAGCTATAGTGGATTGGAAGAGACCCGAGTCAGTGACCGAGATTCGTAGTTTTCTGGGTTTAGCCGGTTATTACAGAAGGTTTATTGAAGGGTTTTCGAGGATTGCTACTCCGATGACTCAGTTAACCCGGAAGAACGTTCCGTTTGTGTGGACCGAGAAATGTGACAAAAGTTTCGAGGAATTGAAGAAGAGGTTGACTACCGCACCGATCTTGACTTTGCCTAATGGGAGCGATGGCCTAGTGATTTACAGTGATGCTTCGAAAGAGGGTTTGGGTTGTGTGTTGATGCAGAATGGGAAAGTAATTGCGTATGCTTCGAGGAAGTTGACCCCTAGTGAACAGAATTACCCGACTCATGATATGGAGTTAGCGGCTATTGTATTTGCATTGCACAAGTGGAAGCACTATCTTTATGGAGCGAAGTTTGAGATTTTTACGGATCACAAGAGTTTGAAGTACCTTTTCTCCCAGAAAGAGTTGAACAACCGACAGCGCCGATGGATGGAATTGTTGAAGGACTATGATTGTACGATTTCTTATCATCCGGGGAAGGCGAATGTGGTAGCCGATGCGATTAGTCGAAAATCTTATGTGGCTTCGATGATGGTTCGAGAATGGAAAATGCTTGAGGATGTTCGAGATTGGTCTCCTCGTGAATCGAGACATGGGGCTATTTTTGCGAATATTAGGGTGTCTCCGACCCTAATTCAGAGGATAAAGGAAGCTCAGAAAGAGGATCCCGAGTTGATAAAGATAATGGGTAAACTGAAAGAGAAGAACTTCGAGGATTTTTCTTTGAGTTCGAGTGGAGTTTTGACTTTCCGTGGTCGTTTGTGTGTTCCGGATGTTGATGGAATTAAACAGAGAGTTCTTGATGAGGGCCACAAATCGAGGTATACTATTCATCCGGGCAGTACGAAGATGTATCAGGATTTGAAGCAACAATTTTGGTGGATTAATATGAAAAGGGAAATAGCCGAGTATGTATCAAGATGTTTAACGTGTCAGCAGGTCAAAGCCGAGCATCAGAGACCCGCGGGATTGCTTCAGCCGTTAGAGATTCCCGAGTGGAAATGGGAGCATGTGACTATGGATTTTGTTACGGGACTGCCTCGTACCCGTAGGAAGTTTGACAGTGTTTGGGTAATAGTGGATAGATTGACCAAGAGTGCCCATTTCTTGCCTATTGACATCAGGTATTCGATGGAGAAGCTTGCGACCCTTTATATTGATGAGATAGTTAGATTTCATGGGGTTCCGGTTAGCATTGTGTCAGATCGAGACCCGAGGTTTACTTCTAGATTCTGGAAGGCATTTCAGGAAGCTTTGGGTACAGATTTACGATTTAGTACGGCTTTTCATCCTCAGACCGACGGTCAATCCGAGAGGACTATTCAGATTCTTGAGGATATGTTGCGAGCGTGTTCGATAGACTTTTCTGATTCTTGGGATTCGCACCTACCGTTAGCGGAGTTCTCTTACAACAACAGTTATCAGGCTAGTATCGAGATGGCACCGTTTGAGGCCTTGTATGGAAGAAAGTGTAGATCGCCTATTTGTTGGGATGAGGTTGGTGAAGCGAATGTTTTGGGTATTGATTTGCTTCGGGATTCGGTTGAGAAAGTTAAAGTTATCCGGGATAGATTGAAGACAGCCCAGAGTCGACATAAGAGCTACGCAGACAACCGAAGGCGAGATCTTAGTTTTCAGACCGGTGATTTGGTATTCTTGAAGGTATCTCCGAAGGTGGGTATCCGTCGTTTTGGGAAGAAAGGCAAGTTGGCTCCGAGGTTTATTGGTCCGTTTGAGATTTTGGGAAAGGTGGGACTTCTTGCGTATCGTCTTGCGTTGCCGCCATCTTTAGACCGGTTGCATAATGTCTTTCACGTTTCTATGCTTCAGAAGTATGTTCATGATCCGTCTCACGTGTTACCGAGGATACCGGAGGATATTGAGCCCGATATGTCTTATGAGGAACGACCGGTCCGGATCTTAGATTCTAAAGCCCAAGAGTTGAGGAGCAAGAGCATCGCGTTGGTTCGTGTTCTTTGGAGGAATCATAATATCTAGGAGTCGACGTGGGAGCTTCGTGACGAGATCGAGAGGAAATTTCCGTGGCTTTTTGTTTAAGGTGAGTCTCGTTAAAATTCGGGTCGAATTTTCTTTAAGGGGGAGTGAATGTCACGACCCGGAATCTAGGCTCTATTTTATTAGTGATTAAATGATTTTTATTTAATTATTTGCTTATTTATTTATTTAAATTATTATTTATTTAAATATTTATGTGTGCAATTTATGTGTTATAATATTTATGCCTAGCGTTTTATTTGGGTCTTAATAGTTAGTAGGGAGTGTAGCATTTGTGTTAGTGGAAGGGGAGGGGCCTAGATGTAACATTTTGAAATGATTTTTCCCCTACTCCCTCCCTACTCCTTCTCTTCTCCCTCACTCTTCCCCTTCACCCCATCATTTCCAGCAAACTCTCTTCCTCTCTCCTCAATTGGTAAGTTTTCTTCCTTTACTTCTCTCTTCTTTTTCTTCATCTTCTTCTAGTCATTTCTCATTTCTTAAAACATGAAACGTGTTTAGATCGTCGCTAGGATCGCGTAGACTCAAAAAGATTTGAAATCCATCAACTTTGAGAATTTGCAAGTAAGTTACTTTTCCCCCATTTTAATGCAAAAATGTTCATATCATGCCTAGATAATGTTTGATGTGTTGTATGTGAAGTTTGGATGAGTTTTGAATTTGTTTGGAATTTATTTGGGTTTTTGATCAAAAATGGTGAAATCTTGAATGTTGGGTTTGATTATTGATTTTGGTTGTTAAATGTTGTTTTAGGAGCCTTTTTAGACTTATAAGTTGTTTTGACACTTTAGTATATGAGTTGGAAGGTTGGATTTTGGGTTGAATGTGTTTGGGTTTGAAAATGGAAGAACCCATGTTGTTCTTCCCGATTTCTGGCAATCCGGAAGGTTGGGCGGCCGCACAATATATCCTGGGCGACCGCACAACTATCTGAAAGCTTTTGTTCTTGTTTTGAGTCTCTTTGGGCGACCGCACAGTCCCTTTTGGGCGCCGCACAGAACCCCTGAAATTTACATTTGTTAAAATTGTGTGATTGAAGGATGCGTTTTGGTCTAAGTCTTGAGTGTCCTTCTAGTTGACCTTAGTGAACGTTGTAGTACCCTTTAGTGATAGAATTGGGTCCTTTGTGATCAAGTTTGTGTTTGGAATTCATTAATGGTTAATTGAGATTTTGAAGCACCTTTATTGTGTATTGTTGGTTCATGTCATCATCTTGGTGATTATTTGGCTTGATTCCCTACTTTGGAATCCTTTGTTGTTTATCGTGCTAGTATTTTATTACTTAGCCTTTACGTGAAAGTCCAGCTGGTATTTTGTGTGTGTTTGGGCGATGCGAAACATTATGATGGCACGGCCAAGTCCATTGTGATGTTGACCATTGTTTTGCCCCCTTATTACCCTCCTCCAGATTGGCCTTGGATGTGAGAAGAGCTAGCTCCTTTGTGTGCATTTTAGCTTCTTGGAGCATGACTTTGTGGCATGTCTCCCGTCCCTTGTGACACTTCTTCATTGGTTATTGGTTCCGGTACCGGGTTTTCTCTTCGGCTTTCATGCCATTATGAAGATGTTGATTGGTTGATAATTGAAGCTGCGCAGCGATCCTTTATTTGGATGTTCCGGTTTGGAAAACCTTGGCTATATCCTTTGTTATGTGTTTATTTCCGCTGCTATCTGTTATATGATAAGTGCTATGTGCTATGTGATATTTATTATTGCTTATTGTATATTGCATCATAGCATGTCATGTAGTTGCATTAGTAACTTATTGAGATTTATCTCACCCCTTTCCTTTTATCTTTGTTTTTCCTTAACCCCCCCCAGGTGCTAAGGAATAGTCTTGCTGATCACGAGATAGAGGACGTCGAGTGTGGAAACATTCTTTTGGGGAAAGTTGTATAGGTTGGTTTACATTATATAAATGTGTAACCTTTTGGGGTATTTGTACCAAACAATGACGTCACTAAGAATTGTATATTTTTACTTTGTTGGGCATAAACTTGTGGAAGTTTATGATTGTTGTATTTAATCTTTATCAAACTCGGTTTTGTAAGACTTTGGATTATCACCTTTTGGTATTAAATGAAATTTTTAACTTCGGTATTTCATAGTTTTGGTTTTTTAGAGTCGACGTCCAGATCGCGGTCCCGGGGCCCGCGGGTCCGGGGTCGCGACAGTTGGTATCAGAGCTATGGCATTAGCTCTATGTATAAGTCTAGGTGGATTAGTATGACCTAGGTGGGTAGTAGTGTGCGGAGTGATTAACGGTTGATGTCTTATGCAGGTAATTGTTCTCAATGTCTGGAAGAAGAAACAGAGGAGGTGCTAGTGGGGCACAGAATCAGAATGATACAAGGGATGAAGCCCGTGCCATGTTTCAAGGCATGTTTGAGGCGGCCATGAAGGCCATACATGATCAAGGTCCGAGGGTAGAACAAGCACCACCCCGCTTTGGATTGGAGCAATTTCTGAAGCTGAAACCGGTTGAATTCAATGGGGAACCTGATGTTCGGAAAGCTGAGTTATGGATTGAGTCTATGGAGAAGATTTATGATGTATTTGGGTGTTCGGATGAGGACAAGGTCCGGTTTGCGGCTTACAAGCTTGTGGGAGCCGCCGAGCATTGGTGGAAAGGTATTAAAGCTACTTGGGATGATACTCGCACGGTTTATGCGTGGGAGTTGTTTGTGCGCAAATTCAAGGAGCATTTCATTCCGGTTGTTGATCAAAACCGAAAGGAGATCGAGCTACTCAACTTGGAGCAAGGTGTGTTGTCTATAGCACAATACTCGGCTAAGTTCATAGAATTAGCCCGGTATTGCGACTATTTGGTGAGGACCGAGGAACAAAAAGCTATGAGATTTATTCGGGGATTGAAGACCTCCATCCGTACTCAACTTATTGCTCAACGGATTGTGACTTTCCAAGATGCGGTGGACCGAGCCTATTTGATAGAGCAAGATATTGGGGAACATAAGAGGAAGACCGAGGTGGCCAACCCGAGTAAGCAAGGAGCGCAGAG
Organism: Campanula takesimana; assembly: GCA_026119855.1. Classification (NCBI taxonomy): domain Eukaryota; kingdom Viridiplantae; phylum Streptophyta; class Magnoliopsida; order Asterales; family Campanulaceae; genus Campanula; species Campanula takesimana. The sequence goes on from JAOWBW010000698.1 coordinate 118,674, forward strand.
CAAGTCGCAACCAAGGATCGAAAATCGAGGTAACTTTGGGGACAATCTCAGTTCCGAGGGCAACCGATCCCAAGGAACCCGGGTACCACTTCCGGGAACCAAGGGAACCAAGGGAGCCAAGTTGGGAGGCTTTGTTCGTATTGTCAAAAGGAAGGTCATTCTGAGGACCGGTGTTGGAAGAAGCAGGGAAGGTGCACAAAATGTGGACAAATGGGTCACTTTGTAAAAGATTGTCCAAGAGGTAGAGGACAAGCATCCGGGTCAGGAGTTAGTATTAATCAGGGTCAGAAAAGGGATGCCGCCGGGAAGCCCAAAGTCCAAGGAAGGGTATTTGCCATGAATCAACAACAAGCTACCGATGATCCATCCGTTATTGGAGGTATTGTTTCTGTGTCTAATGTGAGCGCACGAGCGTTAGTAGATCCAGGATCATCTCATTCATACATTTCTGTGCAATTTGCCTCTATGTTAAATGCTGCATTCGAGTCTTTACCGTACGTGCTAGAGGTGTCGACCCCTATAGGAGAATGCTTGATTTCTGATCGAGTCTTTCGTGCTTGTGATGTGGTTATTTGTGGTCGAGTCCTTTGTGCGGATTTGGTAGTTCTTCCTATCCAAGACTTTGATGTCATTTTGGGTATGGATTGGTTGAGCAAGTTTCACGCTTCTGTTGATTGCCGTAAGAAAACTGTTACTTTTTCTATTCCCGATGTGCCTAAGTTTGTTTTTGAGGCTAGTCCTCTGAGTAGGAAGGTTCGCTTAATTTCTTTTATGAAAGCGAGAAGATTATTGCATAGTGGTTGCGAGGGGTATTTGGCTAGTGTTCTTGATACTAGGAAAGAATCCCCTAGTCTTGATAGTGTTCGGGTAGTTCGGGAATTTCCCGATGTTTTCTCTACCGTGTATGAGATGCCTCCCGATCGTGAGATTGAGTTTTGTATAGACCTTTTGCCGGGTACGGCTCCGATTTCGAAAGCGCCTTATAGGTTAGCTCCCGCAGAATTGAAGGAATTAAAGGTTCAGTTGCAAGAGTTGCTGGATCGAGGGTTTATCCGCCCTAGTGTTTCCCCGTGGGGAGCACCGGTTTTATTCGTGCGGAAGAAAGATGGTTCGTTGAGGTTGTGCATCGATTACCGGAAGTTGAATCAGGTTACGGTGAAGAATAAGTACCCTCTACCGCACATTGATGATTTATTTGATCAGCTTCAAGGGTCCGTGGTTTTCTCTAAACTTGATTTGAGGAGTGGGTACCATCAGTTGAAGGTTCGATCGGAGGATATTCCGAAGACTGCTTTTCGCACTCGGTATGGTCATTATGAATTCTTAGTTATGCCGTTTGGGTTGACTAACGCGCCGGCCGTGTTTATGGATTTGATGAACCGAGTTTTCCATCCTTATCTTGATTCGTTCGTGGTAGTCTTCATCGACGACATTCTCGTCTATTCTAAATCTCGAGATGAGCACGAGCAGCATTTGAGGACTGTTTTATCCGTTCTTGCGAGGGAGAAATTATTTGCGAAGTTTAGTAAATGCGAATTTTGGCTCGAGAAGGTGTCATTTCTGGGTCATGTGATTTCTAAAGATGGGATTTCTGTGGATCCGTCAAAGATTGAAGCTATAGTGGATTGGAAGAGACCCGAGTCAGTGACCGAGATTCGTAGTTTTCTGGGTTTAGCCGGTTATTACAGAAGGTTTATTGAAGGGTTTTCGAGGATTGCTACTCCGATGACTCAGTTAACCCGGAAGAACGTTCCGTTTGTGTGGACCGAGAAATGTGACAAAAGTTTCGAGGAATTGAAGAAGAGGTTGACTACCGCACCGATCTTGACTTTGCCTAATGGGAGCGATGGCCTAGTGATTTACAGTGATGCTTCGAAAGAGGGTTTGGGTTGTGTGTTGATGCAGAATGGGAAAGTAATTGCGTATGCTTCGAGGAAGTTGACCCCTAGTGAACAGAATTACCCGACTCATGATATGGAGTTAGCGGCTATTGTATTTGCGTTGCACAAGTGGAAGCACTATCTTTATGGAGCGAAGTTTGAGATTTTTACGGATCACAAGAGTTTGAAGTACCTTTTCTCCCAGAAAGAGTTGAACAACCGACAGCGCCGATGGATGGAATTGTTGAAGGACTATGATTGTACGATTTCTTATCATCCGGGGAAGGCGAATGTGGTAGCCGATGCGATTAGTCGAAAATCTTATGTGGCTTCGATGATGGTTCGAGAATGGAAAATGCTTGAGGATGTTCGAGATTGGTCTCCTCGTGAATCGAGACATGGGGCTATTTTTGCGAATATTAGGGTGTCTCCGACCCTAATTCAGAGGATAAAGGAAGCTCAGAAAGAGGATCCCGAGTTGATAAAGATAATGGGTAAACTGAAAGAGAAGAACTTCGAGGATTTTTCTTTGAGTTCGAGTGGAGTTTTGACTTTCCGTGGTCGTTTGTGTGTTCCGGATGTTGATGGAATTAAACAGAGAGTTCTTGATGAGGGCCACAAATCGAGGTATACTATTCATCCGGGCAGTACGAAGATGTATCAGGATTTGAAGCAACAATTTTGGTGGATTAATATGAAAAGGGAAATAGCCGAGTATGTATCGAGATGTTTAACGTGTCAGCAGGTCAAAGCCGAGCATCAGAGACCCGCGGGATTGCTTCAGCCGTTAGAGATTCCCGAGTGGAAATGGGAGCATGTGACTATGGATTTTGTTACGGGACTGCCTCGTACCCGTAGGAAGTTTGACAGTGTTTGGGTAATAGTGGATAGATTGACCAAGAGTGCCCATTTCTTGCCTATTGACATCAGGTATTCGATGGAGAAGCTTGCGACCCTTTATATTGATGAGATAGTTAGATTTCATGGGGTTCCGGTTAGCATTGTGTCAGATCGAGACCCGAGGTTTACTTCTAGATTCTGGAAGGCATTTCAGGAAGCTTTGGGTACAGATTTACGATTTAGTACGGCTTTTCATCCTCAGACCGACGGTCAATCCGAGAGGACTATTCAGATTCTTGAGGATATGTTGCGAGCGTGTTCGATAGACTTTTCTGATTCTTGGGATTCGCACCTACCGTTAGCGGAGTTCTCTTACAACAACAGTTATCAGGCTAGTATCGAGATGGCACCGTTTGAGGCCTTGTATGGAAGAAAGTGTAGATCGCCTATTTGTTGGGATGAGGTTGGTGAAGCGAATGTTTTGGGTATTGATTTGCTTCGGGATTCGGTTGAGAAAGTTAAAGTTATCCGGGATAGATTGAAGACAGCCCAGAGTCGACATAAGAGCTACGCAGACAACCGAAGGCGAGATCTTAGTTTTCAGACCGGTGATTTGGTATTCTTGAAGGTATCTCCGAAGGTGGGTATCCGTCGTTTTGGGAAGAAAGGCAAGTTGGCTCCGAGGTTTATTGGTCCGTTTGAGATTTTGGGAAAGGTGGGACTTCTTGCGTATCGTCTTGCGTTGCCGCCATCTTTAGACCGGTTGCATAATGTCTTTCACGTTTCTATGCTTCGGAAGTATGTTCATGATCCGTCTCACGTGTTACCGAGGATACCGGAGGATATTGAGCCCGATATGTCTTATGAGGAACGACCGGTCCGGATCTTAGATTCTAAAGCCCAAGAGTTGAGGAGCAAGAGCATCGCGTTGGTTCGTGTTCTTTGGAGGAATCATAATATCTAGGAGTCGACGTGGGAGCTTCGTGACGAGATCGAGAGGAAATTTCCGTGGCTTTTTGTTTAAGGTGAGTCTCGTTAAAATTCGGGTCGAATTTTCTTTAAGGGGGAGTGAATGTCACGACCCGGAATCTAGGCTCTATTTTATTAGTGATTAAATGATTTTTATTTAATTATTTGCTTATTTATTTATTTAAATTATTATTTATTTAAATATTTATGTGTGCAATTTATGTGTTATAATATTTATGCCTAGCGTTTTATTTGGGTCTTAATAGTTAGTAGGGAGTGTAGCATTTGTGTTAGTGGAAGGGGAGGGGCCTAGATGTAACATTTTGAAATGATTTTTCCCCTACTCCCTCCCTACTCCTTCTCTTCTCCCTCACTCTTCCCCTTCACCCCATCATTTCCAGCAAACTCTCTTCCTCTCTCCTCAAATTGGTAAGTTTTCTTTCCTTTACTTCTCTCTTCTTTTTCTTCATCTTCTTCTAGTCATTTCTCATTTCTTAAAACATGAAACGTGTTTAGATCGTCGCTAGGATCGCGTAGACTCAAAAAGATTTGAAATCCATCAACTTTGAGAATTTGCAAGTAGGTTACTTTTCCCCCATTTTAATGCAAAAATGTTCATATCATGCCTAGATAATGTTTGATGTGTTGTATGTGAAGTTTGGATGAGTTTTGAATTTGTTTGGAATTTATTTGGGTTTTTGATCAAAAATGGTGAAATCTTGAATGTTGGGTTTGATTATTGATTTTGGTTGTTAAATGTTGTTTTAGGAGCCTTTTAGACTTATAAGTTGTTTTGACACTTTAGTATATGAGTTGGAAGGTTGGATTTTGGGTTGAATGTGGTTTGGGTTTGAAAATGGAAGAACCCATGTTGTTCTTCCCGATTTCTGGCAATCCGGAAGGTTGGGCGGCCGCACAATATATCCTGGGCGACCGCACAACTATCTGAAAGCTTTTGTTCTTGTTTTGAGTCTCTTTGGGCGACCGCACAGTCCCTTTTGGGCGGCCGCACAGAACCCCTGAAAATTTACATTTGTTAAAATTGTGTGATTGAAGGATGCGTTTTGGTCTAAGTCTTGAGTGTCCTTCTAGTTGACCTTAGTGAACGTTGTAGTACCCTTTAGTGATAGAATTGGGTCCTTTGTGATCAAGTTTGTGTTTGGAATTCATTAATGGTTAATTGAGATTTTGAAGCACCTTTATTGTGTATTGTTGGTTCATGTCATCATCTTGGTGATTATTTGGCTTGATTCCCTACTTTGGAATCCTTTGTTGTTTATCGTGCTAGTATTTTATTACTTAGCCTTTACGTGAAAGTCCAGCTGGTATTTTGTGTGTGTTTGGGCGATGCGAAACATTATGATGGCACGGCCAAGTCCATTGTGATGTTGACCATTGTTTTGCCCCCTTATTACCCTCCTCCAGATTGGCCTTGGATGTGAGAAGAGCTAGCTCCTTTGTGTGCATTTTAGCTTCTTGGAGCATGACTTTGTGGCATGTCTCCCGTCCCTTGTGACACTTCTTCATTGGTTATTGGTTCCGGTACCGGGGTTTTCTCTTCGGCTTTCATGCCATTATGAAGATGTTGATTGGTTGATAATTGAAGCTGCGCAGCGATCCTTTATTTGGATGTTCCGGTTTGGAAAACCTTGGCTATATCCTTTGTTATGTGTTTATTTCCGCTGCTATCTGTTATATGATAAGTGCTATGTGCTATGTGATATTTATTATTGCTTATTGTATATTGCATCATAGCATGTCATGTAGTTGCATTAGTAACTTATTGAGATTTATCTCACCCCTTTCCTTTTATCTTTGTTTTTCCTTAACCCCCCCCAGGTGCTAAGGAATAGTCTCGCTGATCACGAGATAGAGGACGTCGAGTGTGGAAACATTCTTTTGGGGAAAGTTGTATAGGTTGGTTTACATTATATAAATGTGTAACCTTTTGGGGTATTTGTACCAAACAATGACGTCACTAAGAATTGTATATTTTTACTTTGTTGGGCATAAACTTGTGGAAGTTTATGATTGTTGTATTTAATCTTTATCAAACTCGGTTTTGTAAGACTTTGGATTATCACCTTTTGGTATTAAATGAAATTTTTAACTTCGGTATTTCATAGTTTTGGTTTTTTAGAGTCGACGTCCAGATCGCGGTCCCGGGGCCCGCGGGGTCCGGGGTCGCGACAGTTGGTATCAGAGCTATGGCATTAGCTCTATGTATAAGTCTAGGTGGATTAGTATGACCTAGGTGGGTAGTAGTGTGCGGAGTGATTAACGGTTGATGTCTTATGCAGGTAATTGTTCTCAATGTCTGGAAGAAGAAACAGAGGAGGTGCTAGTGGGGCACAGAATCAGAATGATACAAGGGATGAAGCCCGTGCCATGTTTCAAGGCATGTTTGAGGCGGCCATGAAGGCCATACATGATCAAGGTCCGAGGGTAGAACAAGCACCACCCCGCTTTGGATTGGAGCAATTTCTGAAGCTGAAACCGGTTGAATTCAATGGGGAACCTGATGTTCGGAAAGCTGAGTTATGGATTGAGTCTATGGAGAAGATTTATGATGTATTTGGGTGTTCGGATGAGGACAAGGTCCGGTTTGCGGCTTACAAGCTTGTGGGAGCCGCCGAGCATTGGTGGAAAGGTATTAAAGCTACTTGGGATGATACTCGCACGGTTTATGCGTGGGAGTTGTTTGTGCGCAAATTCAAGGAGCATTTCATTCCGGTTGTTGATCAAAACCGAAAGGAGATCGAGCTACTCAACTTGGAGCAAGGTGTGTTGTCTATAGCACAATACTCGGCTAAGTTCATAGAATTAGCCCGGTATTGCGACTATTTGGTGAGGACCGAGGAACAAAAAGCTATGAGATTTATTCGGGGATTGAAGACCTCCATCCGTACTCAACTTATTGCTCAACGGATTGTGACTTTCCAAGATGCGGTGGACCGAGCCTATTTGATAGAGCAAGATATTGGGGAACATAAGAGGAAGACCGAGGTGGCCAACCCGAGTAAGCAAGGAGCGCAGAGCAAGTCGCAACCAAGGATCGAAAATCGAGGTAACTTTGGGGGACAATCTCAGTTCGAGGGCAACCGATCCCAAGGAACCCGGGTACCACTTCCGGGTACCAAGGGAACCAAGGGAGCCAAGTTGGGAGGCTTTGTTCGTATTGTCAAAAGGAAGGTCATTCTGAGGACCGGTGTTGGAAGAAGCAGGGAAGGTGCACAAAATGTGGACAAATGGGTCACTTTGTAAAAGATTGTCCAAGAGGTAGAGGACAAGCATCCGGGTCAGGAGTTAGTATTAATCAGGGTCAGAAAAGGGATGCCGCCGGGAAGCCCAAAGTCCAAGGAAGGGTATTTGCCATGAATCAACAACAAGCTACCGATGATCCATCCGTTATTGGAGGTATTGTTTCTGTGTCTAATGTGAGCGCACGAGCGTTAGTAGATCCAGGATCATCTCATTCATACATTTCTGTGCAATTTGCCTCTATGTTAAATGCTGCATTCGAGTCTTTACCGTACGTGCTAGAGGTGTCGACCCTATAGGAGAATGCTTGATTTCTGATCGAGTCTTTCGTGCTTGTGATGTGGTTATTTGTGGTCGAGTCCTTTGTGCGGATTTGGTAGTTCTTCCTATCCAAGACTTTGATGTCATTTTGGGTATGGATTGGTTGAGCAAGTTTCACGCTTCTGTTGATTGCCGTAAGAAAACTGTTACTTTTTCTATTCCCGATGTGCCTAAGTTTGTTTTTGAGGCTAGTCCTCTGAGTAGGAAGGTTCGCTTAATTTCTTTTATGAAAGCGAGAAGATTATTGCATAGTGGTTGCGAGGGGTATTTGGCTAGTGTTCTTGATACTAGGAAAGAATCCCCTAGTCTTGATAGTGTTCGGGTAGTTCGGGAATTTCCCGATGTTTTCTCTACCGTGTATGAGATGCCTCCCGATCGTGAGATTGAGTTTTGTATAGACCTTTTGCCGGGTACGGCTCCGATTTCGAAAGCGCCTTATAGGTTAGCTCCCGCAGAATTGAAGGAATTAAAGGTTCAGTTGCAAGAGTTGCTGGATCGAGGGTTTATCCGCCCTAGTGTTTCCCCGTGGGGAGCACCGGTTTTATTCGTGCGGAAGAAAGATGGTTCGTTGAGGTTGTGCATCGATTACCGGAAGTTGAATCAGGTTACGGTGAAGAATAAGTACCCTCTACCGCACATTGATGATTTATTTGATCAGCTTCAAGGGTCCGTGGTTTTCTCTAAACTTGATTTGAGGAGTGGGTACCATCAGTTGAAGGTTCGATCGGAGGATATTCCGAAGACTGCTTTTCGCACTCGGTATGGTCATTATGAATTCTTAGTTATGCCGTTTGGGTTGACTAACGCGCCGGCCGTGTTTATGGATTTGATGAACCGAGTTTTCCATCCTTATCTTGATTCGTTCGTGGTAGTCTTCATCGACGACATTCTCGTCTATTCTAAATCTCGAGATGAGCACGAGCAGCATTTGAGGACTGTTTTATCCGTTCTTGCGAGGGAGAAATTATTTGCGAAGTTTAGTAAATGCGAATTTTGGCTCGAGAAGGTGTCATTTCTGGGTCATGTGATTTCTAAAGATGGGATTTCTGTGGATCCGTCAAAGATTGAAGCTATAGTGGATTGGAAGAGACCCGAGTCAGTGACCGAGATTCGTAGTTTTCTGGGTTTAGCCGGTTATTACAGAAGGTTTATTGAAGGGTTTTCGAGGATTGCTACTCCGATGACTCAGTTAACCCGGAAGAACGTTCCGTTTGTGTGGACCGAGAAATGTGACAAAAGTTTCGAGGAATTGAAGAAGAGGTTGACTACCGCACCGATCTTGACTTTGCCTAATGGGAGCGATGGCCTAGTGATTTACAGTGATGCTTCGAAAGAGGGTTTGGGTTGTGTGTTGATGCAGAATGGGAAAGTAATTGCGTATGCTTCGAGGAAGTTGACCCCTAGTGAACAGAATTACCCGACTCATGATATGGAGTTAGCGGCTATTGTATTTGCGTTGCACAAGTGGAAGCACTATCTCTATGGAGCGAAGTTTGAGATTTTTACGGATCACAAGAGTTTGAAGTACCTTTTCTCCCAGAAAGAGTTGAACAACCGACAGCGCCGATGGATGGAATTGTTGAAGGACTATGATTGTACGATTTCTTATCATCCGGGGAAGGCGAATGTGGTAGCCGATGCGATTAGTCGAAAATCTTATGTGGCTTCGATGATGGTTCGAGAATGGAAAATGCTTGAGGATGTTCGAGATTGGTCTCCTCGTGAATCGAGACATGGGGCTATTTTTACGAATATTAGGGTGTCTCCGACCCTAATTCAGAGGATAAAGGAAGCTCAGAAAGAGGATCCCGAGTTGATAAAGATAATGGGTAAACTGAAAGAGAAGAACTTCGAGGATTTTTCTTTGAGTTCGAGTGGAGTTTTGACTTTCCGTGGTCGTTTGTGTGTTCCGGATGTTGATGGAATTAAACAGAGAGTTCTTGATGAGGGCCACAAATCGAGGTATACTATTCATCCGGGCAGTACGAAGATGTATCAGGATTTGAAGCAACAATTTTGGTGGATTAATATGAAAAGGGAAATAGCCGAGTATGTATCAAGATGTTTAACGTGTCAGCAGGTCAAAGCCGAGCATCAGAGACCCGCGGGATTGCTTCAGCCGTTAGAGATTCCCGAGTGGAAATGGGAGCATGTGACTATGGATTTTGTTACGGGACTGCCTCGTACCCGTAGGAAGTTTGACAGTGTTTGGGTAATAGTGGATAGATTGACCAAGAGTGCCCATTCTTGCCTATTGACATCAGGTATTCGATGGAGAAGCTTGCGACCCTTTATATTGATGAGATAGTTAGATTTCATGGGGTTCCGGTTAGCATTGTGTCAGATCGAGACCCGAGGTTTACTTCTAGATTCTGGAAGGCATTTCAGGAAGCTTTGGGTACAGATTTACGATTTAGTACGGCTTTTCATCCTCAGACCGACGGTCAATCCGAGAGGACTATTCAGATTCTTGAGGATATGTTGCGAGCGTGTTCGATAGACTTTTCTGATTCTTGGGATTCGCACCTACCGTTAGCGGAGTTCTCTTACAACAACAGTTATCAGGCTAGTATCGAGATGGCACCGTTTGAGGCCTTGTATGGAAGAAAGTGTAGATCGCCTATTTGTTGGGATGAGGTTGGTGAAGCGAATGTTTTGGGTATTGATTTGCTTCGGGATTCGGTTGAGAAAGTTAAAGTTATCCGGGATAGATTGAAGACAGCCCAGAGTCGACATAAGAGCTACACAGACAACCGAAGGCGAGATCTTAGTTTTCAGACCGGTGATTTGGTATTCTTGAAGGTATCTCCGAAGGTGTATCCGTCGTTTTGGGAAGAAAGGCAAGTTGGCTCCGAGGTTTATTGGTCCGTTTGAGATTTTGGGGAAAGGTGGGACTTCTTGCGTATCGTCTTGCGTTGCCGCCATCTTTAGACCGGTTGCATAATGTATTTCACGTTTCTATGCTTCGGAAGTATGTTCATGATCCGTCTCACGTGTTACCGAGGATACCGGAGGATATTGAGCCCGATATGTCTTATGAGGAACGACCGGTCCGGATCTTAGATTCTAAAGCCCAAGAGTTGAGGAGCAAGAGCATCGCGTTGGTTCGTGTTCTTTGGAGGAATCATAATATCTAGGAGTCGACGTGGGAGCTTCGTGACGAGATCGAGAGGAAATTTCCGTGGCTTTTTGTTTAAGGTGAGTCTCGTTAAAATTCGGGTCGAATTTTCTTTAAGGGGGAGTGAATGTCACGACCCGGAATCTAGGCTCTATTTTTATTAGTGATTAAATGATTTTTATTTAATTATTTGCTTATTTATTTATTTAAATTATTATTTATTTAAATATTTATGTGTGCAATTTATGTGTTATAATATTTATGCCTAGCGTTTTTTTGGGTCTTAATAGTTAGTAGGGAGTGTAGCATTTGTGTTAGTGGAAGGGGAGGGGCCTAGATGTAACATTTTGAAATGATTTTCCCCTACTCCCTCCCTACTCCTTCTCTTCTCCCTCACTCTTCCCCTTCACCCCATCATTTCCAGCAAACTCTCTTCCTCTCTCCTCAAATTGGTAAGTTTCTTTCCTTTACTTCTCTCTTCTTTTTCTTCATCTTCTTCTAGTCATTTCTCATTTCTTAAAACATGAAACGTGTTTAGATCGTCGCTAGGATCGCGTAGACTCAAAAAGATTTGAAATCCATCAACTTTGAGAATTTGCAAGTAGGTTACTTTTCCCCCATTTTAATGCAAAAATGTTCATATCATGCCTAGATAATGTTTGATGTGTTGTATGTGAAGTTTGGATGAGTTTTGAATTTGTTTGGAATTTATTTGGGTTTTTGATAAAAAATGGTGAAATCTTGAATGTTGGGTTTGATTATTGATTTTGGTTGTTAAATGTTGTTTTAGGAGCCTTTTTAGACTTATAAGTTGTTTTGACACTTTAGTATATGAGTTGGAAGGTTGGATTTTGGGTTGAATGTGGTTTGGGTTTGAAAATGGAAGAACCCATGTTGTTCTTCCCGATTTCTGGCAATCCGGAAGGTTGGGCGGCCGCACAATATATCCTGGGCGACCGCACAACTATCTGAAAGCTTTTGTTCTTGTTTTGAGTCTCTTTGGGCGACCGCACAGTCCCTTTTGGGCGGCCGCACAGAACCCCTGAAAATTTACATTTGTTAAAATTGTGTGATTGAAGGATGCGTTTTGGTCTAAGTCTTGAGTGTCCTTCTAGTTGACCTTAGTGAACGTTGTAGTACCCTTTAGTGATAGAATTGGGTCCTTTGTGATCAAGTTTGTGTTTGGAATTCATTAATGGTTAATTGAGATTTTGAAGCACCTTTATTGTGTATTGTTGGTTCATGTCATCATCTTGGTGATTATTTGGCTTGATTCCTACTTTGGAATCCTTTGTTGTTTATCGTGCTAGTATTTTATTACTTAGCCTTTACGTGAAAGTCCAGCTGGTATTTTGTGTGTGTTTGGGCGATGCGAAACATTATGATGGCACGGCCAAGTCCATTGTGATGTTGACCATTGTTTTGCCCCCTTATTACCCTCTCCAGATTGGCCTTGGATGTGAGAAGAGCTAGCTCCTTTGTGTGCATTTTAGCTTCTTGGAGCATGACTTTGTGGCATGTCTCCCGTCCCTTGTGACACTTCTTCATTGGTTATTGGTTCCGGTACCGGGGTTTTCTCTTCGGCTTTCATGCCATTATGAAGATGTTGATTGGTTGATAATTGAAGCTGCGCAGCGATCCTTTATTTGGATGTTCCGGTTTGGAAAACCTTGCTATATCCTTTGTTATGTGTTTATTTCCGCTGCTATCTGTTATATGATAAGTGCTATGTGCTATGTGATATTTATTATTGCTTATTGTATATTGCATCATAGCATGTCATGTAGTTGCATTAGTAACTTATTGAGATTTATCTCACCCCTTTCCTTTTATCTTTGTTTTTCCTTAACCCTCCCCAGGTGCTAAGGAATAGTCTCGCTGATCACGAGATAGAGGACGTCGAGTGTGGAAACATTCTTTTGGGGAAAGTTGTATAGGTTGGTTTACATTATATAAATGTGTAACCTTTTGGGGTATTTGTACCAAACAATGACGTCACTAAGAATTGTATATTTTTACTTTGTTGGGCATAAACTTGTGGAAGTTTATGATTGTTGTATTTAATCTTTATCAAACTCGGTTTTGTAAGACTTTGGATTATCACCTTTTGGTATTAAATGAAATTTTTAACTTCGGTATTTCATAGTTTTGGTTTTTTAGAGTCGACGTCCAGATCGCGGTCCCGGGGCCCGCGGGGTCCGGGGTCGCGACAAAATTTAATGATCTTCATAAACATTTAAAAATTGTTATTGAGAGTGTTATTTATGGTGAATAATTTTAAAATTTTAAAATTTCCATTAGGATCATAAAATTCTCTATAAAATCTTGGTCATAACGATTTTAATTTGACCAAAAGTCTCAAGTGACGTAAAATGGAGGTGGTATATTAAAACGGTTTTTAGGGTTGAATGGGTTAAATCTAGCGATTATGATACTAATTGAGATTGTTGCCATTGAAAAGCATTTTTAGTTTTTATTAACAAGGAGTTAGCTGTTAACAATAAAGTAAATTTAGGAACTTATACGCTTTAATCTTTATGCAACATTTGCAGTACACATAAGAATTATACTAAAAAGGAGGTCAAGAACAATATTTATCACTCAATTTAATATGCGGTGCGTTCCGTGGTTCATCCAGAACAATCTTTTACTCTCATTTGTTAGTCACGCAAATTTAACTATTTGTCCAATTAAATAAAACACTTCTATTTTTGGGTTGTCCTAATTCAAATGGGACACCCAAAATGGAAATTTGTCATAATTCGAGTGAGACGGAGAGATTATTGAACGATTATATAATTCATTTATTATCTACTCCTTCCGTCCCTCTTTAACTTACAAAAATTGAGTTGGACATATTAGTTAAAGAAAACGTGAAAAATGTGACGTGTTGTGAGAGTAGGTAGTTGGATAGGAGAGAGAAAGTGAGATAGAAAATAGTTAGTGATAGTTGTTGTGAGTATAAGAAGGAGTAAACTACTTTTCCGCCCCTCGTACTATGGCCCCAACATCAATTTGACACTCGTACTATTGAAACAACAAATGTATGATGCGTACTATAGTTTTATTAGCAAAATTAACCAATTTACTATTCAGTCGTTAACTTTTTTTAACACACGTTATTTTTTTAACGAGCATTAATTTATAACTAACTTTTGTTATCTCCATCAAAACCAAATCGCATATGAAAAAATCGAATTCCGACTTCGTTAACCGTTGGATCGTCGTGAAACTTCTGGGCTTTGGTCGCATCCCCTAGGCGCACATGATGACCGTTGGGATCTTCCAAATAATTTCCGGAGAGGGAGAAATGGCCGGCGGCGAAAACTGGCGAAAATCTCCAAAAATTCGCTATATTAAAAATCAAATTCCCGCTTCATTAACCGTTGGATCGTCGTAAAATTTCTGGGATATGTTCGCATCACTCAGGCGCTCATATTGACCGTTGGGATCAGTAAAACAATCAGCGGTGCCGGAGATATGGCCGACGGCGCAAATCCGGCGAAAAACTCAAAAATCGCCCCAAAAGTTAGTTTTGTTAAAATAAATTAATGTCCGTTAAAAAAATAATGTTCGTTAAAAAAAGTTAACAAATGAATAGTAAATTGGTTAATTTGCTAATAAAACTATAGTACGCATCATACATTTGTTGTTTCAATAGTACGAGTGTCAAATTGATGTTGGGGCCATAGTACGAGGGGCGGAAAAGGAGTTTACTCGTATAAGAAGTGGGTCCCATTATTTTAAAGTACGTTTACATTAGTTTATCCTATCCTTTCTGTTTTAAATTCAAAAACTTATTATTTTTCTCCGTACCAAAATCAATATCATTATGTTTTGTATTCAAAAATTTAAAGCAAGTATAAAATTTTGGTCATTTTTTTAGACGAATATAATAATAAATTTCTACAGATAATTATTTTTAAAATAATTGTATATGGACAAACTGCTTAAAAGAAAGCTTAAATGAGGACAATTATTCGCTTCAATAAATAAAATAAAAATGAGGACAATTATTGTCTGTTGTTCAACCATATGAAGCTCAAGATTTAAACTTATTGTAATAAGTCCGTTGATGGACATTCTTTAATATTGTGACAACTTATTCCACCCAATGCACTCCTTCATGTAATAAATTATTTATTTTAAAATTTCCATGACTACCTATCAACAATGTTAGTGTGCTCTGTATTTTGATTTCTAGATTTTTAGGTTTCATATCTTATTACGCCCACTGCACTCCTTTATGTAATAAATTAATCACTTTAAATTTTCATAACTACATATCATCATTGTTAAAGTGCTATGTATTTTCATTTCCAAATTTTCATGTTTCATATCTTATTTGCTCATCTCCTCCTCCTAATACACTGTTATTCACCATAAACATGTCATAGTACGAAATAATTATCATTTCCTTCTTTAGTAATTTATCAAAAAATTAACCCGTGCATCGCACGGGTGGTTCACTAGTCTATAAACAGAAGTGCCAAACTTGGCGCCCAAACAGGTTTTGCCTATTCTTTCTAAGGGCATTTTCATCTTTTCACTATGGCATTGGATGTAAATTTCCATGAAAATTGATGGCATATGTATCTGGTTGGTGCCCGTTATTTTTTTGCCAAACGAAGGGTAAAATAGGCATTTTGCAGTGGGTTTTGTGTAATTAAAAACTGAGATGTACCGTTCTCTTTACCCATTCACCCGATCTCTCTCTCTCTCTCTTCCAAAGTTAGGGTTTCTGAGCTCTTGCAAATGGGCGGAAGAAGCGGCAGAATCAAGGCAACGGATTCATCACTTCCGATGACGGCGGCGAACACCTGTTTCTTCACCGGTCGTCCATCAAGACTAATGGCTTATTGAGCTCTGTTTCGGTGAAGGCGATGCCGGCGGTGGAGGCTATGGTGGAGGCGTCGGTAACGGCTGCTTGAAGTGTGGTGAGGATGGGCACTTCGCTAGATAATTCCCTATCAGCTTCACCGATGAAGGCTCATGAGTCTTCATTTTGATGTTACTTTTTGGGGCAGAGGCCAAAATCGATAATATATGGTTCACTGGGTTTCGCTAAAATTAGGGGTTTGCATGGTGGTGTGCTCAAATAGGGGAGCCACATAGCTGTCGATTATGTGGCGGCGGCGGGACCTGAGAAGGAGAGGGATTAAGCGGATGGGGGAATAAAGGGGAGTGAGAAGGGAGAGATTGTGGGTTTAGGTTATTTACGAAACTGGGTTAGTTTTAGGTAAGAAAATGGCATTGGAGATGAAGTAGAGATGGCAGATGCGGAAGACAAGTTGAGTGAAGCATAGGGAGGCGCCGGAGCCGACGGTAAATGGAGTTGGAGACGTGGCGGGAAGAGAGTAGGAGGTCGGAGATAGAGGCATGGTTGGAATATATTTGTTGTTGGTGTGAAGATTGAAGGATCCAGGCCTCTTCTTTCTCTTTCTAGAAACGGTAGTGGGGAGGGTTTTTTGGGCTTTGTGATAAGTGGAGTAAATGAAAATTAAACATTTGGAAAACAAGGTCCATAAAAGTTAAATTATGGTAATTGTGGGAATACAGCTAGCAACAATCAAATTGAGTGATAATTTTGTGTATTAATCTTTTTCAGTTATAAATTTTTAACGCACAATAAAATATTTCTTATAAACGACATGTTCACGCTAAGGAATATTTCAAGTTCAAGAATGGATAGTGTTTTAAGGATGTGCTCATTTGTTTGGTTATTGGGCATTATAATAGGGAATGTGGTTATAGATTACTCCCTCCGTCCCACTCGAATTAGGGTTCTTAGTCAATTCCTCCGTCCCACTTGAATTAGGGTTCTTAGTCAAGTAATTTATATATTGACCAACAATTTGTAGAAAAATAATTATCTTAACACAAATCTAAAAATAGTTATTTAGCTTATTATTAATCGTGATACAATTACATTTTAAAATTTATATAGCATCATTATTTTTCTTTAAATTATTGGTCAAAGTATAAATTGCTTGACTAAGAATTTAATTCGAGCGGGACGGAGGGAGTATATTTTAAAATATAATGATAAGTGATGATTTCTTTACATAAATATTTATTGTTTTTTTGTAATTATATTGTCAAATCAATAGAAAACTACAACTCCAATGTTGATTTATTTTTGGAACAAAATCAATTTTTCTATTTTTGAAACTCCCAAATTTGTAATACAAATTAAAGTTATCCTATGTTTTATTATATTATACTCTCTCTGTTTCAGGAAGATGGTCAAAATTCATTTTTTTTAATATAAAAAGTCAAAATGAGACTATCTTTCTAAGACATGTTAATATTTTATAACATCATACTCCCTATGTTTTAAGTAAGTTGCAACATTTTGTCATTTAGGGCATTTCACTGAATTGCAATAATCCAAAAATGAATTTTTTTATCACTTTTATAATCCTTCACTTATTCTCTCTCTTCCTCCCAACCACTCATTATTCTCTACCCATTTTCTTTCCTTCCCACTAATTCTCTCCTTTTCTCACTATATTTCATTTTTAATATAATATTAGTATTTTAATTTCCCAATTTCAAAATGAATGTTTAACTTATTTGAAACAGAGGGGGAGTATAAGTTTCATTAATACTAAGAGATAGATGTCAGGATATTTATTTCAGCCTAATCAAAATTTAGCTTTAAAAAGAAACGATGTCGAGTTCATATCTCCTGTGCCACATTGTGTGTCCCTCCCTGTGCCATTATAATCTCAACCGTTTACATGTTTGGATAATATCAACATAAAGCCGTTGGATCACTTGTGGCACAGAGAGAGGCACACAATGTGGCACAGGAGATCTAGACTCAACGATGTCTATCATGAAACCGAGGGTAGTCGTGTTAATATTGGTGGATGTATTTTTGTGGATATGTGAGAATGTGTTTTTGTTTTTGATTTTTTTCTCATCAATGTTAAGAGGTAATTTAAAATGTACTGTACTTCCTCCATCTCGGTTTAAAGTTTTTATAGTTTGACATTTTTCATGTTTATTAAGAAACCACGGTCAATTTGAGTCAACAATAGTAGTGGAGAAGGATATAATTATCCATTCATAAATCAAGTGGGTGAAAAATAGATAGGCGAGTGATTGGTTTTTTGTAATATATGAACTTTATGAGGACAAGATTGTCCAAAACACTAATTTGCCATTTAAAGAATAAAGCAACTAAGAACCTTAAACTGAGACATACCAAAAAGGAAAGTAAGATCTTAAACTGGGACGGATGGAGTATAAACTTTAGCTTTCCTTTTATTGTATGTCGATGTGAGTTTGTGTACTCCTCCGTCCCTCTTTAGTTTACAAATTTTGGGTTGGGCACATTATTTAAGGAAAAAGTGAAAAAGTTGATGTGTTGTGAGTGTAGATAGTTGAATGGGAGAGAGAAAGTGGGGTAGAGAATAGTAAGTGGATAGTTGTTGTAAGTATGACAAGTGGATCCCATTATTATTAAAGTATTCAAACATTTCCTTTTTGGGATTTTATAGATTAAAGTGGGACAAACAAAATGGCAAATTTTGAAGATTAAACGGGGACGGAGGGAGTATTTCATACTTCAAATGTTCTAAATAATTAGTCCACATATAAAAACACTAAAAACAAGATAGTGACTTTCCTTTTTAAAAGTGTCATTTTTAAGAGTAATATTGAAATTTTCTTATGACACAAAGGTAAATAAGGCATTATCTTTAATTCGGTATAAATAGTCAATTTTGCATGTAAATTGATTTTTATATGGTACCTTTTAATTACTTTATTTAATGAAAAAAATATATTACTTGTGATCAATATACAGTGAAAAATTACTGATTGATGCAGACACTAATGCGTTGTAGTTTTCCGAGCCATTGAGCGTGTTCGCGGAAACGATCTAAGTTTTGACTCCGGATAGACCACGGAATGCATTGCAAATAAACTAAAACGTCGGAGCAAGACGAAAAATAGGCATAAGTCAAAGCTCCTTCATGCAGATTTTTAAAAGGTTGAAAAAACATTATTTACGGCCTCAAACTACCTTATACATTATTTTAATCTGTTTTTGTTATTTTAGGGTTACAGAATATATAAATGGTTTGTTTTAGGACTTCTGGAGTCAATATTTGATGTTTTATGATTTTCATCATTTATTTCAATATTTTTGCACTTTCATTGATTAGATAGTTGAGTTTTTAATAAAAGTGGTCATAGAATAAAAAAATTATTTAGTACCGAACCAATATTGTTAATGTAAACAAAATAAATAAAAATTCCACAAAAGTAGAATATGTTTTTGGTATGAGCTTGTAATATACTTTTATTTGTATGGAATGTTTGGAGCATTTTAAATAAATATAATATAGTAGTATATACAAATATTTATTGGGTTCTTGTGATTATTATCAATTTTGTATATTTAACATTTATACTAATGTAATAACTTTCTATTGAATCGTAATTACTCCCTCCGTCCCATCCGAAATAGGATTCTTGGTCCCGACACGGGGATTAAAGAATAATAATATTTTATTATAAAAAGTTGTTTGAAAATTAGGTGTTGTGAGTATGAAGGAGAGAGAAAGTGGGTGGGGAATAATAAATGAAAAGTTGTTGTGAGTATGACAAGTAGGTCCTACTAATAAAAAAGTAATAAAAGCTTTCCATTTTGGGATGTCCTATTTCGAGTGGGACACCAAAAATGGCAAAACGTCTTATTTCGGATAGGACGGAAGGAGTATTTGTTAGCATTTTTAAAAATTTTACACCCCGTGTATCGCACGGGTGGTTCACTAGTAATCTATCAATATATAAAACTAGAAGGGTGAGAATGGCGCCCAAATTCCCCCTTCAAAGGGCATTTTAGACATTTCATCAATGGCAAACTTGAAATTCGGTAATGCCGAGGATTTTTTCAACGCATGGTCACTGTTATCTTATCTCTTACCTATGTCAGAAAAATTTGAAATTTGAAATACACCGACATTCTTCTTTGTATTCTCTGGATCCCTCTTTCTTCACCCATGAGACACACATATACACGCACACAAAATGAAAGAAAAACACACACACACATACTATCGCACCAGAACACACAAAGATACACACTACTTGCATAAATAGACTTACAATTTCCATTTTCTTATGGAAATAGGTTGTCCGAGAAAACCAGCGGCACCGGTGAAGACAACGTGGGCTGTGAGATGGGTGGAAGGTGGTGGCGTACATCGAACGAGATGGACACGAATATTTTGTTCGCATGCAGTTTCAAGCTTCAACGATTGAGGAAGATGAAGTGACGTAGATGACGAAGACACTAAGAATGAGAAGTCAAAATCGGGAGTAGAAGATCTTCGTTGGTGTTATGGATTGCAGATTCAAGATCATTGAATCTTCAATTGAAGTTGATTGAGGTCGTCGGCGGGTGGATTTTCATCAATAGAGCAGCGGCGGTTTGGTCTGACATTCCACCCTATTACACACACTTGAACACACACGAAATCTCACAATCAAACTGTGACTAACATTGCTAATTTATTGTTTGCAGAGGTCTTTAGAGAAGCAAAATTTGGGTGAAATAAGATGTTGCTGACGATGACTCTTCTTATGGAGGTTAATTGTAGATTAAGTTGTAAATGTAGATCTAGATCTAATTGCCGAAATAAGTTGGAGAGGGAGCTGTGGCCGAAAACTAGAGCCGGAGAAGAGCTTTAAGGAGTCACGTGGTTTTCGTAAAGAAAGGCAAGATATTAAAGATGAGAGAGATGTGTTCTCTTGGTGGGATTAAAATTATGAGTAAGTCATCTCATTTTACCCTGTTTTTTTAAGCCATCAGTTTACACCCTAAATTTAGTGCAGAATTTGCAGAGATCAGAAGGCCCCTATTATTGCCTTTTTGGGTTGATTGATTTACTTTGCGATTTGTTTGAGAAATTTGGTCAAAGAGAAAGTAACATGAAGGTATGTGTATATACTTTTGACAAAGGCTCCATTTTACAAATCACACACAATTGCCAGCATTTTTTCTCAATATACTCTGTCCCAAAATGACTGTCAAAAAGCTTTCGATGAAGAGCAATTTTGGACATTCATTTTGGGACGGACAATATTACTTTTTTTTTTTTTAATGTGCTATGAATAACTACAACTATTGGCTTAATTTTGGTCAGTTCAGTAGATTTTGCCTTCCACACATGTTGATTTTGGGGACACTGAACTATTTTTTACTGATTAACACACTTGCAGATGAAGATGTATCTCTTAGTTTGAGTCATTAAATTGGTGAACAAGGGCTTAATAGTTTTTTTTTCAAAGTGTATAACCCAGGTACAGATCCCTGCTGGCATGACTACATAAGTTTGTTAATGCTTTGGATTATTGGAACGCCATCACATTAACTGTTTCAGAGTTGATGCAGATAAAGGTCCTTCAAACTGGTGTTCTAGAGTTGGTAGAAACTTATAATGATTGTGTTCATCTTTCTTCTCTTTTTAATCAGTTGGAGATGTGTGCTATTAGTCTCATGCCGCCGGCCAATCCTTCGCCGTCAAACCCTCTCCGATGACGGTCATGACTATTCCAAAACCCTCATATGTGCAAGTGTCGGTGTAGCGTTGCTGAAAATGTCAGAGGTTTGCAATGAAGCCTTTTAGTCACACCTTTTCCATGAATGCGTTGTCTAAAAGTAGTTATCGGTTTAGGTGTTAATGATCCAAGTGTGTTCTTAGTCCACGTTGTACTTTCATTTATCATTGAATTATGATTTCTTGGGTTTGAATTTATCACTGAATTTTAATTTCCTTGGTTTGGGTTTAGAAATGCGTTTATGAGTTCCATTCTGCCAATTGCTCGGGGAGCTAAAGCTGCGAACGTGAGGTTCTATAGTCAATGGAGTTAATGGTTTTTTAAAAAAACTTTTTGGGGCATGAAAATTGGTGAAGATAAGTTGGAAGATTGTACTGATCACATGCATCTTAGTTTAGCTGTGACATCTTAGTTCGGCATGAATGAATTAAAAGAAAGAGCCGTGTAATTAAAGAATTATTCCACCCAAATAAAAGAGCCGCTTCTGATTATATGAGGGTATGGGGGTGGGGGGCATGAACTAGGGATGGCCAAAACCGGTTCCGGGCCCGGTTCCGGTTCGCCATATATGTGACCCTGAACCGGCCCGCGCTTACCCCGGTTCCGGTTCCGGTTGGCACAATCCGGTTCCGGTACGGTTCCGGTCCCCCCCTTTAAAAATTATTGAAAAATAAGGGATTTTCGGTACGGTTCCGGTCCGGTTCGCCATTTATGTGACCCTGACCGGCCCGGATGCCTTGCGGTTCCGGTTTGTCCGGTTCTGTTTTCCTCCCCGGTTTGCTCCGGTTCCGAGCTCTTCCGGTCCGGTTCCGGTCCGGTTTCGGTCCGGTTTGGCCATCCCTAGCATGAACTATGTCCCAAAACGAATGCCAATTTCATTGTTTGCCCATCCACAATAGGTGTAAGCCCATTCTCAAGAAGCAATTGCATGTAATTCACAGTATGCAACCAGAAAATTTGCCCAGTTCATTGTTTGCGAAGTCAAGATTTAAATTATGCTGATTGATTGCTTTAGTAATTTTGGATGGCTTTCAAGAAATTTAATTATTTTCTCCCAAGGTCAAACATTGGAATATTTAGTTGAGGATACCAAGACTGTATTTTCAAGGACTTGGGTGGGACTTCACTTCTGCACCTATCTAGCCTTTGTTGATAATATGATACTCTCTCCGTCCCAGAAAGATATCCCTCCGTCCCAGAAAGATAGTCCACATTTTTTCGTTGTTATTACGAGTGAACTTTGAGCAGTTATAAATGCTACTTATAATTATGTTAATGTGAATTTAAAATTGATATTAATAGTATTATAATGGTGTATCAAGAACAATTTCAAAATTTCATTAGAATAATTAAAAGTATCCTTAATTATTACTCAAAGTTCCTTCGTAAAACCCATGAAAATAGCTGGAAATCACCCATATTATTGAGAATAGTGGTTTGAAACATAGATGTTTTGGGTATGAATGAGAGAGAAAGTGAAAAAATAGTATGTAAAATTATTATGATTGTGACAAGTGGTTCACATTAATAAAAATGAATAAAATATTCTATTATGAAATGTTTTATTTTGAGTGGGATATTTTCGAGTGAGACATTTAAAATGGAAAAATATCTTATTTTATATGTATGAGACTGAGGAAGTATATACTAATTTAAATTGAGTATATATTCGAAACATATATGATAGGTAATCAATAAAATCATATTCATACCTATAGGATCTATGTGGAGAATTGAAAAATATGAAAATGATTTTTTTTTATTAAATACAATATGTGGAGAATTGAAACTTTGAAAACTGATTATAAAATGACCAAGAGGGAAAATGGCATGAATTGAAGAACATGAAGTGATTGGCTAGCCGCATCTCGACAAAAACTTTCACAAAATTATAAATTTGATAGATCGACAAGTCTAAATCGATAAGAAATCGAAAAATACATGTGGAACAAAAGTACCTTTGCTAAAGCTAGGCAAGACGAAATTAAAAGCGACATGATAAAAGTACATGTTGGAAGCTCGCCAGCAAAATTTTGTTCTAGCATAAAAATTTATTCACTTTTAAGTTTAAATTAAATTAGCAATAGTTTTTATGTGATAATAAATATTTTTAAATTTGATATGCCTATTTTTTCATTTGTTGGTAAAAAATAAATATACTTATTTTTGAGTCGATATGACCACTTTTACAAAGTGGGAGTGAGGCGGAAGCTGTTTTATTTTTTGTTAGTTTATTAATATTTTATATGTATATTTTATGAATTTAATTAATAAAAAATCATGTCGTCACCGTGCATTGCACCGGAGTAGTGCTAGTAATAATAACAACAAGTGGAAAGAATCCCGCCCAAAACTCAGGGGTAGACTCGGAATTTCACTTTGCAAGAGGAGGGGATGTCTTGGTATTTGCAAGTTAAAGTTCATTCTAGAATCTTAGACCATGTCCAATAGTTTCAACTACCAAAAACATTCAACTACCTTAATATTACGACACCTCATCTTTCTCTCTCCACTTAATCATTCAACTACACTCTCAACTACCCCTCCCACAATAAGCTAGTTTAGTTTAAAATTCAACTCCTCCCAACTCATCATTCTATACCCACCACTTTTTATTTTATTTACAATATTTATTTTATAATTAAAAATAAATATTGATATTACTAATTTATTATTAAAAAATAAATTATTAATGTTTTTAATTATAAATTCGAGATTTTTTTTTATTTTTTTTAATTCAAACTTAATTAATTTTTTCGAAGCAATTAAATAAATACGAGAATATTTTAATTTAATAAAAATAAGAAAAATTACAATAAACTTAGCTCGTTCCACAAATGATGAAAAACAAAAAAAAACATACGATACATAGACTCGACTCACAGTACAATAAAATTTAAAAATCACTGATTTCCGAACTTTGCCCATATGTGTTTGACTAGATCCTTCTGCAATTGTTTATGAGCCCTCTGATCACGCAAATCCGATCTAGTACGTACATGATTTTCAAACGCTGGTAATACCTCAGTTGAGAATGGTTGTTGTGTACTAGACCCACTTGCCCCGGGCTGATCCTGATAGTCAAGCCAATTTTGAGAATACGTACCACGTTCGTCCTCAACGATCATATTATGTAATATGATACATGCTCTCATGATCATAGCCAAGTCCTCTATCTGCCACATTCGAGCTGGTTCTCGAATTATTTTAAATCGAGCTTGGAGCACTCCAAATGCCCGTTCTATATCCTTCCGATAAGCCTCCTGGTATTTTGCAAATAACTTGTCTTCTTCACTTTGAGGAAGTTTAACGGATTTGACGAAGGTCGGATAAGAGGGGTAGATACCGTCAGCAAGATAATATGTCATATTATACTGACGTTCATTCACAAAGAAATTGACTCGTGGAGTATTTCCTGCTTCAAGATCATCGAAAACTGGTGATCGGTCCAGAACATTTATATCGTTTAATGTTCCCGGACATCCAAAAAAAGCATGCCATATCCATAAATCATGACTGGCAACGGCTTCAAGAATAACCGTAGTGGTTCCCTTATCACCTCTAGTAAATTGACCTTCCCAACCAGTAGGACAATTTTTCCACTCCCAGTGCATGCAATCAATACTCCCGATCATCCCTGGGAACCCCCGCTTCTCACTGACCTCAAGAATTCTTTGCAGGTCACCTTCGTTTGGGGCTCTCAAGTACTGACGCTCGTACAATTGAATGACCCCCTTGCAGAATCTCCGTAATGCCTCAAACGCTGTAGTTTTCCCTATTTTAATGTATTCATCAATAGAATCAGCGGACATACCATATGCTAACAATCGCATGGCTGCGGTACATTTTGCTAATGGAGATAGGCCTTCTCTGCCGGAACAATCGGATCCTTGTGTGAAGTACGTGTCATGGCTTGAAAGATCCTCGACGATGCGGAGGAATACATGTTTCTGCATCCGATATCGGCGCCGAAAATAATCTTTATACATAGCATTTTCGGAAAAGTAGTCATCAATCAGGCTCTGATTGTGCAAAGCGTGATCTCTTTTCAAATTTTTTCGAGTTTTTTTCGGACGTTTATCATCAAAAAACTCGTTTATGACAAACTCTCCTCAATTTCAAGTTGCCTTTTGTAGGCTTCGACATCAAAGGAAGAAATCCAGATGGATCCATGATGTAGGAGGAATTCTGAAAAAGGAGAGAGTGTTTGATGTAGGGAGAAGGAAAGAAGAAAATGTTTGGTGTAGGAAGAATGAAAGAAGAGGGTGTTATTTATAAGAAAATGAGTGGCTGAGGTTGACGGATTTGAATCTTCTATTGAATTGAGTTAGTTAAAGGATAACAAATGAGTGGTCGTGGTTGACGGATTTGAAGCTTCAATTCATTTGAGTTAATTGACGGACTCCAATAATAGAATTACATAGATTTAATTAAAAGGTAAAGTTACATACTGAGAATCTTGAAAGTAGTACATCAGTGCATAAAATGACATAAAGCTAGAAAACAAACATTAATTGCCAAACAGCTCTTCAGTCAACATTTCAAAAAGCTGTTGTTGATGATGATCGCGAGACTCCATTTGACTCAACTGCATCCACATTTTCCTATTTTTAGCCCGAGTCTTGTTAAGGGCAATATTGTTTGCCTTCTCTTGTTCTGAGACTAAGTTGTCCATTCGTTCCAATTCTTTCTCTTTGAATTGTTTGAATTCTGACCACTTTTGTTCCTTTACCGGTGACAACCCCACTTTTTCTTCCCCGCCTTTTTCTTAGCTGCCTCTCTTCCCATAGGACGAGGAATGGATCCAACCGAGCTTGAATCACCTACATCACCTTCTCTCGTGCTCTCTTAGATCCACTGCTATCAGATCCAGTATTTCTCCAACCTGACTTGCATAGCGTGGTTGATCTCGGGTAGCTATCCACTCGTCCATCAAATTAAAAGTGCTATTGTTAGCATTTTTATATAATTCGTGAGCTTTTTTCAAAACATCATTATCCGACCACCCGCTTTGTTGCATACGCTTAGCGTTATCGTATGCACCTACCCATTTGCCCAATTTGGCATTTATATAATTGAAACGATTTTTGCATGAAACTACGTCACGGGGAGGGTTAAATTCACAATGTTCGTTACAATATTCAACAATCTTACCCCAAAAATTTTCGCTCTTCTGATTTTTTCCGACTACACTGTCGGTTCCAAACTTAATCCACCCACTGATTAGCACTATATTGTCCTTCGTGCTCCATTTCATCATTTTTCTCCGACTAGTGGTTGAACCTCCTGCATCTGGAGTTAGAGTAGCTTCATCAGCACCGCTATTGCTACCCATAACCATTTGTGTTGAATATTCAGGATATTCTGATTCTTGAGAGGGTAGTGTGGTGGTGGAGGTCGTTGAAATTGCATACCATAATATGGATTCCAGGTGGGTACAGCTGAAGGCATGGCATTTGGTTGATAATAAAATTGTGGGACATTTTGAGGACGTGGTTGGTTAGAAAATTGATTTGGCGATTGAAAATCATTAGGATTGTAGTAATTTGGTGGAAAATTACTTGAATTCTGAGTGTTGAAATAAGGATTATTCGGATTATTGGGATCCATTTCACTAAAAAGATGATGAATATTTTAAAAATAAGGGGTTAAAGAAGGATAATGATTTTTTTGAGAGAAAGAGAGTTTTTTTTTTGGTGTACAAATAAAATGAAAGTTATATCAATTTATAGAGAAAAAAAATCCAGAATTTTCGCAAAAAAAAAAAAAAAAAAAAAATTTTTTGCTGTAAAATAATTGAGCTCGAAAATTTGGGTTGAAAATGATATCTAAAAATCTGGACGGACCAATCCTAGGCTGACACTTGGCAAAAGGAGAAAAAACAAAAAAAAAAAACTGGCATACGCTGCGCCTCACGCGCCTCTGTCGGCGGTGAGGCGCACGCGCCATGTCGGCACCAACCAGGCGGCGACACGTGTCCATGGCGGGGCCCCTCAATTTACATTCAACCCGGTTGAGTTTTTTCAACCAACCAATTCAACCCCCTACCTCTCAACTACCTTATTGGAGCCCCTCAACTAGTTGAATCCACTTTCAACCCCCTCTCAATCACCTTATTGTACATGGCCTTAGCTTTTCTTTTTCACACAGCTTTTTTAAAGCTGATGTTGGCCGGTGATTTAAATTTAGAATCAATCCCGTGGGTTTGGCTGTTTGTTTATAAAACCACCTCGGAATCCGAGCCATGGTTCAGTCATTTAACTTCTCCGTATAAAATGCCTTTCTATTTCTCCAAAGATGACGGTGACCATTCGAGAAACAAGTCCCCTTTCATCTTTCCTCCCCACCAGCTCCTCCGTACATCAGCCCCCTTTCATATTTCTCCTCCGGCCATGTTCTCGCTACTGCCTTCCCCCTGCTCTCTCTCTCTCTCTCTCTCTCTTCCTCCCGAAGCTCTCTCTCTCTCTCTATTTCTTCCTTGCAATTATGTCTTAGTTTCTTTCTCTGAAATCTCAAGTGCAAGCTCCTAAAATCAAACAATGAATTCACATTAGTAGAATAAAAATATTTATAAAATTTTCAAGAAACAAATAAGATAAAAAAGAGTGATGCTAATTTTCAAAGCTGGAAACAACAAAAGAACAAAATGAAAAAGAGAGATAAATTCTCAATGAAGTTCTTTTTACATATTCGAATCTGGGTTCCTCCAAGGAAGAAATAAATTTGGGTTACTCCAATGAACAAATTTTACAAAAGAAATTAGTATTGGAAAATAAATACCCATAAATAAGATGATTGAGATGATGTAATAAATGAAGAGTATCACCAAGAAAATTCAAATTTTAACATAAAACAAATTAGATTTTGTGGAAATTACAAGAATCATGTTAAGAAAAATAATCTGGATAAGTAAATATGAGAAAGAAAGAAGTGGGAGTAAGATATATGAGATCAACTCACAAAGTTGCAAGAGAGATTCTTACTGTAACGACCCAGATTTTCATAAAGTAAACAAATCCATAAATCATGGAAATACCAACAGTTGTCTTACAAAATCCAACTTAAACAGTCCAACGGTTAGTCTCAAACCATCAATTCAACAATAAATGCGGAAGCGAATTAAATGCTAAGTCTTCAAAGCCAGTACCACCACTAGCTAAACAAAATAAACCATAAAGTCTTAATATAACTGACACGGACAGCTTCATCTAGCGATCCG
Organism: Campanula takesimana; assembly: GCA_026119855.1. NCBI lineage: Eukaryota > Viridiplantae > Streptophyta > Magnoliopsida > Asterales > Campanulaceae > Campanula > Campanula takesimana. The sequence goes on from JAOWBW010000698.1 coordinate 146,860, forward strand.
TCTACCTCTTTAAGTCGTTACCTGAAAAAGATTATTAGAGAAAGGGTGAGCGAACAATGCTCAGTAAGTTCATACGGATTTCTCTGATAGCTAAGGAGAAGTGACCGAAAGAACGGACTCAATTGATAATTTCAAAGATCGGATATCATTTCAAATACTAACTGCATATAACGAATACAGTTAACTACTCAAAGAGTGGTGGTCCTATTTTCATTCCGTCAATTCCAAGTTCCAAACACATTTTCAGGGTGTCACACCTATTCAGGGTGTTAAGTGAATAAGAGTCCTTACACCTTTTCAGGGTGCTCCCTTATTTAGAGTTATCATGATAATCTAGAGTTCCACAAAGTCTAAGTTACAAGTAGTTAACTAGACTTATTTCCATTAGTCCATTTCCTAAGATAGTTTCCACATTAGTCCTTTTCAGGGACTAGTTAGTCTTTTTCAGGGACTATGCAGCTACACCTGTTGCAATTAGATATAGCATACTTTCCAAAATATAGTTCCCTAATCGAGAGCACATGCAATTTCAAATATTCTAAGATTCCCTACGACCAAAACATGTCATAGGTAAGATATACAAAAGACGTTCATTAACGTGGAGTTCAAGTGGTATGGACCATATATCATTCATGAAAGAATTATAGAGTTCCAATGAATAAAGAATTCAAGATACTTAGGAACGTAATCCATTACCTTGCTAGCGTTGACTTCTAGCGGGTCCTTGCGTAGAATCTACAGTCACGCAAAGATACTACTTTAGTTTTAGGGCAAGAGCAATATTTAACCCCGTCCCCAATTCCATTTTCTATCTTTAACCTTATGAGTTTATTTCTTAAACTCCTTTTAAGGTCTTTCTTTAGTTTAGGGTTTACATTACCCTTCATAACTTTCCCAACATACCCTTAGATTTTACGTAAAAGTCTACTTTCAATCCAAGTGTCTTAAGTTGACTTAATTTCATGAAAACACTATTCACAGTGTTGACTTTTACTATTCCAGCATTGACTTTCACTATTCCAGTTGACTTTTACTATTCCAGTTGACTTTCACACACTAACACACCTAGAATAACACACACACAAAACCCTAATTTACAATCCTAATTTGTGACACACACATCACACACACACACGGCATATACACACACAATGCACACACACACAAACACACACACTGCACAAACACACGACACACACACTGCACACACGCACGACTCACGCACTGCACACACACGCACAAACACACATACACGGACACACACACACACACTCCGACAGTCAACAATCGCCAGCCACCGTCACCGCCGCCAGCCGCCGCCGCCGCCATGGTGGTGGTGTATGCATGCACGTTTATTTTATTTCCAACTTTCTCCATTAAAGAGGTTTTCAAAGAGGTAACCTTAAACCCTAGTTTTATCAATTTAGAGTTAGGGTTCTAAGTTCGATTCTAAATTCCTAGGTGATACCCATCCCAAGAATTAAAGTTTAGAGATGAGGGAATTACCTTCGAAGGGAAAAAATGATTGGATCTTCTTCTTCCTTCTCTCTTTCTCCTTCTTTCTCCTTCTTCTCTCTCTCTCGGGTCTCTCTCTCTCCCCGCCTCCTCTCTATATTTCTTTAGGGTTTTTGTTTGACACAAATTGGTAGGGAGAGAGTTTAAATACTTAGGGTTTTCCTTTTCCTATTCCAAAAAGGTTTCCTAAGTTGACTAGATTGGGCCCCTCTTTACTAGCCCAACTCATTACTTTATTAATGAGCCCGATCACAAAGCATTTAAAAGAAAGAAAGAAAATAATAATAATAATGGGCCAAAAAGGCCGGTTATTACACTCTTCCCTCCTTAAAAGGGTTTGGTCCTCCAAACTAAACGTACCTTAAGCAGCGAATAACTCGGGGTATGCTTCTCGCATCTCACTCTCGAGCTCCCACGTCGCTTCCCTTTCCGAGTGATTGCTCCATTGAACTTTTACGTAAGTAATCACCCTCTTCCTCAGGGTTTGATCCTTGCGATCCACTATCTTTACCGGTGCTTCGTCATAACTCAGGTCGGCACGCATCCTCAGTTGCTTGTACTCAATTGCATGGCTTGGGTCAGGAATATACTTCCTCAGCATAGATACATGAAACACGTTGTGAACTCCTGCTAAAACAGGCGGTAAAGCTAACTTGTATGCCACGGTCCCAACTCGTTCTAAGATTTCAAATGGTCCCACATATCTCGGACTCAGCTTCCCACGGATTCCGAATCTCATCACTCCCTTGGTTGGCGAAATCTTCAAAAGACATGGTCGCGCAGTTGGAACTCTAAATCGCGTCTTCGATGATCAGCATACAATTTCTGTCGGCTTTGCGCGGTTAATAACCATTTTCTAATTTGTAGAACCTTGTCGGCAGTCACTTGCACAAGTTCTGGTCCGGTTATCTTTCTCTCACCACTTCGTCCCAACACGTCGGTGATCTACACCTCCTCCCATACAACGCTTCGTACGGTGCCATACCAATGCTAGCATGAAAACTATTATTATAAGCGAATTCTACTAACGGCAAGTGTTCATCCCAAATTCCTTGCCAATCCAATAACGTAGCTCTCAACATATCCTCCAGCGTTTGAATAGTTCTTTCTGATTGCCCATCGGTCTGCGGATGGAAGGCTGTACTCATTGTCAACTCGGTACCCAACGCTCCTTGCAGACTCTTCCAGAATTTTGATGTAAACCTAGCGTCTCTGTCGGACACAATCGAGACTGGTATTCCATGTAATTTTACAATCTCATCTATGTAGAGTTTTGCCAACTTTTCCAGTGAATCGCTTACCTTTATTGCCAGGAAATGAGCAGATTTGGTGAGTCGGTCAACTATCACCCATATTGCGTTATACCCTTTCAGCGTCCTTGGCAAACCCACTACTAAATCCATCGCGATATGCTCCCACTTCCATTCGGGAATAGGCAGTGGCTGAAGCAATCCTGCCGGTCTCTGGTGTTCGCTCTTTACTTGCTGGCATACTAAATATCTTGAAACAAAATCAGCTACTTCTCCCTTCATATTGCTCCACCAGAATGATTCCCTTAGATTCCTATACATCTTCGTGCTTCCAGGGTGCACGGAGAATCTTGAACAATGGGCTTCTTTCAAAATTTCCCTCTTGATATTCTCATCATCAGATACACATATTCTAGACTGATATCTCAGGATTCCATCTTCTCCAACACGGAATTCCTTCGCCTTCCCATTAGCTATACTCTCCAGTACCTTCCTTAATTCTTCGTCTCCTCCTTGAGCTTCTTTAATCCTATCCATAAGCGTTGGCTGGACGCTCATTTGTGCCAAATACCCTTTAACCTCAACCTCTAGGTTAGTAATCTCCAAACGATCCCAAACATTCTTCTCCTTAGAAATCAATGTGGCTAGCGTCCCACGATTCTTCCTACTCAACGCGTCTGCCACCTTATTGGCCTTGCCGGGGTGGTATAAGATCATACAATCATAGTCCTTTAATAGTTCTAACCATCTCCTCTGCCTCATGTTGAGCTCTTTCTGCGTAAAGATATACTTAAGGCTCTTATGATCCGTGAAAATCTGACATGTAACCCCATACAAGTAATGTCTCCAAATCTTCAGGGCAAATACCACGGCTGCTAATTCTAAGTCATGTGTAGGGTAATTCTTCTCATGATTTTTCAATTGCCTGGATGCATAAGCTATCACCTTATCATTTTGCATTAATACGCAACCTAATCCTTTAAGTGAAGCATCGCTATAAACCACGAATCCTTCGGTGCCTGATGGTAGTGCAAGAACTGGTGCAGATACCAAACGTCGTTTTAATTCCTCGAAACTTGTCTCACATTCATCAGACCAAACGAACTTGGCTCCTTTCTGCGTCAACTTAGTTAGTGGTAAGGACAACTTAGAGAATCCTTCCACGAATCTCCTATAATAACCTGCTAGTCCAAAGAAACTCCTTATCTCACTTACTGACGTTGGTCTCTCCCAATTTACAATGGCTTCTACTTTTGTTGGATCCACAGCAATCCCATCTTTTGACACTACATGCCCTAGGAATGCCACTTCCTCCAACCAAAATTCACATTTCTTAAATTTGGCATACAACTTTTGTTCCCGTAGGATTTGTAACACTAACCTCAAATGTTCCTCATGTTCCTCCTTAGTCTTTGAGTACACCAAAATATCATCGATGAATACGATCACACATGTATCTAAGAACTCTTGAAATATTCTGTTCATTAGTTCCATAAACGATGCCGGTGCGTTAGTTAATCCGAACGACATCACTACAAATTCATAATGACCGTATCTAGTTCTAAAAGCTGTCTTTGCTACATCTTCCTTCTTCACCCTTAGCTGGTGATAACCAGATCTCAAATCTATCTTGGAGAAGTAACATGCTCCACGAAGCTGATCGAACAAGTCATCGATCCTTGGTAACAGATACTGGTTCCTCACCGTCACACGATTCAATTCCCTATAGTCGATGCACAACCTCATCGTCCCATCCTTCTTCTTTACGAATAAAACCGGTGCGCCCCATGGCGAAACACTTGGTCGAATCAATCCTTTGTCCAGTAATTCTTGTAGTTGCTCCTTCAATTCCTTCAGTTCTAGGGGAGCCATTCTATACGGTGCCCTCGATATTGGTGTAGTTTCTGATACCAAATCGATGGAAAACTCAACTTCTCTTTCAGGTGGTACCCCAGGTAAATCTTCTGGAAACACGTCCTTGAAGTCTTTGATCACTGAGAGTGATTCTATAGTTACCTCCCTGGCATCAGTGGTACTCACGTATGCCAGAAATCCTCCACATCCCTTTCTTAGCATCCTACGCGCCTTCATAACTGAAATGATGTTCGATGGAGCCTTAGGTCTCGTACCTCTAAAGCAACACTCTTCTCTAGATGGTAGCTTGAATTTAACCTCCTTTCTAAGGCAATCTATATGAGCATGATAGGCTGCTAACCAATCCATTCCTAAGATCACATCAAACTCATCCATCTTCAAACTAATAAGGTCGACTTCGAATTTCCTACCGTTCAATTCTAAGGGGCATCTTTTAAACACAGATGTAATTGAAATCGAGTCTTTAGTCAATGTATCTACTACTAACGAATGCTCTAGCACTTCAGGGACCAATTTCATTTTGTTTGCTAGTTGAGTGCTTATCACAGAATGAGTAGCGCCAGAATCAATCAATGCACGAACATTACGAGAGTAAAGTTGTACCGTACCTGCCACGAGATCATTAGTGGCGCGTGCATCCTTAGCTGTCATAATGAAGACACGTCCATTACCTCCACCTTTTCCTTTATTGTCGTCCTTTGCTCCTTTGGCCTTGTTGTCCCTCCTTGGTTCTGGGCACTTCCAATGGGGATGTCCCATCTTGTCACAATTGTAGCATTTCTTCTCCTTGTACCAGCACCCCTCAGTCTTATGCCTCCCGTCACATACTTGGCATTTCACATATGAGCCTTGCCCTTTGGCATCTTCTCTTTTTCCATCTCTACGGCTTCCTTGACCTTTATTAGGGTACTTGTTAGCCGTACCATCTTTCTCACGATCATCACTCGTCTTGCGCTTGTTATCCTCATTCTTATTCCAACTTCCTTTGGTAGGTTCCCTTTCAGTCGTCTTCTTCTTTTCATCCTTTTTGTTCCGATAATTGTCCGCTTCAGTTTCCACGATCTTAGCTCGGTCCAACACCTGATCATACGTTGGCAACATCAGTGGGGTAATTCTGTAGCGGATTCGGTCACTCAGACCAAGTTCGAACTTCCGGGCCTTTTGCTCATCATTATCGAAGAACGCCGGAGCAAACTCTAGCAATTCTGTGAACTTCTCGCAATACTCGTCCACGGTCATCCTTCCTTGGGTTAGAGTCATGAACTCTGCCACCTTAGCGTTTCGAACGCTCATTGAATAATACTTTGCATAGAAAATGCGCTTGAATCCATCCCAAGTAAGCGCAGCATCACCACGAGCCGTATCAGCTCTCTTCTCTCCTTCCCAGCATTTCAGGGCTTGTCCCTTAAGCATGAATGTGGCGAACACCACCTTCCTTTCTGGAGTACAATCCAGAGTTTCAAAAACTTTCTCCATGTCTTTCACCCAGTCTTCTGGTTTTTCATTCTTAGAGCCCGAAAATGACTCCGGATTCCGTTTCTGGAAGAGTTCTAGCGGATCCCTCATAGGAACTTGTGGGTTCTGCTGTGGTTGAGTCAATGCCGTCATAACTTGCCCGATGCCGGCCACGGTTTGATTCAAAGTTCTAAACAAATTCGCCATATCAGGGTCAACTCGTCCCTCGGCGTTAGCGTTTCTTACGGATCCTCTTCCAGCCATCTAAATAAGATTATTCTTAGGTTAATATCGTAGGGGAGAACGCATTATTTACATTACACATGCATGGCTACTACGTCTAAACACTATCATACATAGGGCCGTCCCCAAAAGATAAAGTTTCCATATTAATTCTAGTTCTAGCCATTTCCTAGGCTATATTCATTCATTAGAGGTCAATTCACTAGACCTATTACCATACACAATTGGCCATCAAATCATGCCAATTACTTCTACAGTTAACTACTACTATGAAGTCATTCACAGTTTTGTTTAAGTCATTCCACTAGACCAAAACTATTTCCACTTGGCCGTTTTCATGAGCCATACTTTCTAATTAAGGTCTTTTCTCGACCTACACTTCTTGTTCTACTAGATCACATTCCATAATTAGACATAACGGATAACAAAGGTCAATTACTAATGAATAACTTCAATACTTTTATTAAATGAAACTTCCAAAATCCAATAGTTAAGAAAGAAAAATTCCAACTGAACTTCTAACTATAACTACTTACTAATACTATGAAAGAAATAAAAGAATATCCAACTTCTACTTTTTCTTCAAAGGTTCGCATTTTTCCTTGGTCTTCCTCTAGGTCTTCCACTAGGGACCTTGGGTGCCTTCTTCGAACCTCTGGGCCTTCCTCTAGGCCTACGAACTGGTACCTCCACTATCTCTTCATTATCCTTAACAAGCATTGGGGCAGCTTCATTGCCCTCCATGTTAACCTCCATTTCCTCGGCTTCTTCCTCGACTACCACGTGTTCCTCAATTAGCTTTCCTGCTCTCTTTCCACTCCTTTCCATTAGAGTGGTTGCCAACTGCGGTTCTATCTTCTTCAATGCAAAGTAGTAGCTTCGCACATCATCACATAATATTTCAGCCCACTCTATAAATCCATTTAGTTCTTTCTTTCTTTTCTTTAATTCCTTGCTAGTGTCTCTTAGTGCTTTTTCTGCAAGCAGCCACTTATTCAAGGTAATCCTTCCCTTAGCTTGTTCCTTCTTCAGAGTCTTGTTCAATTTCCTTATCCGAAGAGAGTACCTCTTAACCACTTTGGTCACGTTCTTGCCTAACGAGTTCATCTTCAAGTTCTTCTCAACTCCGTTCATGACCTACAACCATGACATTACCACAATTAGTGACCATAATCTTAATGATATAAATGATTACCAAAATATCTTTTAAACACCAACACAATGCATCAATGTATTACTTAAGGTTCATTCATAAGTATTTCTTAGGATCCCTAAATTGATTCCAGATTCTTTCTCAAAATAGAAGGTTCCTAATTTAGAAATTTTCCCAAAATAAAAAGTTTCCTAAAATAGAAAAAAATAGAAAATTCTACCTTAAGCAATCCTAGTACTCCTAGAATGCTCAATCAAGCCTATTCAATATCAGAGTTTCCTATCCCTTAAGTTCTAAAACTTTAGCTCTGATACCAACTGTAACGACCCAGATTTTCATAAAGTAAACAAATCCATAAATCATGGAAATACCAACAGTTGTCTTACAAAATCCAACTTAAACAGCCCAACGGCTAGTCTCAAACCATCAATTCAACAATAAATGCGGAAGCGAATTAAATGCTAAGTCTTCAAAGCCAGTACAACCACTAGCTAAACAAAATAAACCATAAAGTCTTAATATAACTGACACGGACAGCTTCATCTAGCGATCCGTCTACCTCTTTAAGTCGTTACCTGAAAAAGATTATTAGAGAAAGGGTGAGCGAACAATGCTCAGTAAGTTCATACGGACTTCTCTGATAGCTAAGGAGAAGTGACCGAAAGAACGGACTCAATTGATAATTTCAAAGATCGGATATCATTTCAAATACTAACTGCATATAACGAATACAGTTAACTACTCAAAGAGTGGTGGTCCTATTTCCATTCCGTCAATTCCAAGTTCCAAACACCTTTTCAGGGTGTCACACCTTTTCAGGGTGTTAAGTGAATAAGAGACCTTACACCTTTTCAGGGTGCTCCCTTATTTAGAGTTATCATGATAATCTAGAGTTCCACAAAGTCTAAGTTACAAGTAGTTAACTAGACTTATTTCCATTAGTCCATTTCCTAGGACAGTTTCCACATTAGTCCTTTTCAGGGACTAGTTAGTCCTTTTCAGGGACTATGCAGCTACACCTGTTGCAATTTGATATAGCATACTTTCCAAAATAGAGTTCCCTAATCGAGAGCACATGCAATTTCAAATATTCTAAGATTCCCTACGACCAAAACATGTCATAGGTAAGATATACAAAAGACGTTCATTAACGTGGAGTTCAAGTGCTATGGACCATATAGCATTCATGAAAGAATTATAGAGTTCCAATGAATAAAGAATTCAAAATACTTAGGAACGTAATCCCTTACCTTGCTAGCGTTGACTTCTAGCGGGTCCTTGCGTAGAATCTACAATCACGCAAAGATACTACTTTTAGGGCAAGAGCAATATTTAACCCCGTCCCCAATTCCATTTTCTATCTTTAACCTTATGAGTTTATTTCTTAAACTCTTTTTTAAGGTCTTTCTTTAGTTTAGGGTTTACATTACCCTTCATAACTTTCCCAACATACCCTTAGATTTTACGTAAAAGTCTACTTTCAATCCAAGTGTCTTAAGTTGACTTAATTTCATGAAAACACTATTCACAGCGTTGACTTTTACTATTCCAGCATTGACTTTCACTATTCCAGTTGACTTTTACTATTCCAGTTGACTTTCACACACTAACACACCTAGAACAACACACACACAAAACCCTAATTTACAATCCTAATTTGTGACACACACATCACACACACACACACACACACACACACGGCATACACACACACACACTGCACACACACACAAACACACACACTGCACAAACACACGACACACACACTGCACACACGCACGACTCACGCACTGCACACACATGCACAAACACACACATACGGACACACACACACACACTCCGACAGTCAACAACCGCCAGCCGCCGCCATGGTGGTGGTGTATGCATGCACGTTTATTTTATTTCCAACTTTCTCCATTAAAGAGGTTTTCAAAGAGGTAACCTTAAACCCTAGTTTTATCAATTTAGGGTTAGGGTTCTAAGTTCGATTCTAAATTCTTAGGTGATACCCATCCCAAGAATTAAAGTTTAGAGATGAGGGAATTACCTTCGAAGGGGAAAAAGGATTGGATCTTCTTCTTCCTTCTCTCTTTCTCCTTCTTTCTCCTTCTTCTCTCTCTCTCGGGTCTCTCTCTCTCTCCGCCTCCTCTCTATCTTTTCTTTAGGGTTTTTGTTTGACACAAATTGGTAGGGAGAGAGTTTAAAGAGAGTTTAAATACTTAGGGTTTTCCTTTTCGAGTTTATTGCAAAACTGACATGCGTACTTTCATTTATTTTCAATTTGACTTGCAAACTTTGGAAACATCAAATGTGGTTTGCGTACTTTCATTTTCAAAATTTTGAGACGATTTTTTTAACACCCGTTAACATACATAACGGGACATTCCAAAAAACTATTCTTTCGTTAATTTTATGTAATATACGTTATATTTTTAATTGATGTTACTTCATTAACATGTAGGGGTGAAATTGTTAACTATTATTATTCCCCAAGATAAAAACCCTAGACCCCAAGAAGACATCAAAGGGTTCAATTTCTCCTCCCAAGATTCAATTGCTCCGGTATCTTTAGATTCTGCCCCTTACAACTTCGATTCGCGTTATTAGCGATTTTGGGCCAAGAGAGTAGAACTGGTTGGACGACGGCGGCTGTGGCGGCGGCGAGTTAGGGAAGACGAAGAAGGCGCGGCATACCAAGAAAGAGGTGAATTCTTTTGGGATTGCTAGGAAGGTGACTGAGACGACGACCTTGATGGAGACGCAAGAGTTGGGGAGATGATGGAGCATGTTGATGAGGTAGATTTTGCGTTGAGAAGGGGGCATCCGGTAAGGATTCGGCGGGCGATTTTGCTCCGTCACTTTCCCCCATGAATCAGGCCATCTTCTCCGGTTAGCAACAGGTAAGAAATCGACCTCCTAAAAATGGCGAGCCCAGATTGTGGTTTGAAGTTGGATTTGGGTTCCTTGTGTTTCGAAATCGGATCTGGGTTCTTGGAAGTTTTTGATTTGGATGTTTTGTTTCGGATCTGGGTTCTTGGAGGTTTTTGATTTTGATGTTTTGTTTTTCTTTTGGTTTTGAATATGGTTAGTTAACTCAGATCCAGTGGTGGTGTTAATGGCTAGTGGTGGTGATGGCCTGGGGTGGTGATGGCTGGGTAGTTTGATTCAAAAAAATAGAAACTTAACAAACTTAACGCCGGTTAAAAAAATAACGTATATTACAAAAAATTGACGAATGGATATATTTTTGGAATGTCCCGTTATGTTTTTAACCGGGCGTTAAAAAAGCTGTCTCAAAATTTTGAAAATCAAAGTACGCAAACCACATTTGATGTTTCCAAAGTTTGCGAGTCAAATTGAAAATAAATGAAAGTACGCATGTCAGTTTTGCAATAAACTCTTTCCTTTTCCTATTCCAAAAAGGTTTCCTAAGTTTGACTAGATTGGGCCCCTCTTTACTAACCCAACTCATTACTTTATTAATGAGCCCGATCACTTTAAAAGAAAAGAAAGAAAATAATAATAATAATGGGCCAAAAAGCCCGGTTATTACACTTACAGTGAGTTAGGTTTAGGTTAATTTATTTTTGTTTCGAGAAAATCACAAAATGGGAAATAAAGGAACCTAGAGAGATTCTTACTGGAGTTCAACCGAATTCAAAAAAAAAAATGAAAAAAGAAAAGAAAAACCAATTCGTAATTCGAAATTCATATTGATTTCAAAACAAGACTTTGATTCAACCTAAGCAAAGCTAACAATTAAATAAGATAAATTTAAACACCTCAAACATGATTGAATCAGATTCATATTGATTAAGTACACTTAAAAATATGCAAACAAAATAAGTCATCCTAATTGGTGACTAAAACGACCAACAAAAACAACAAATGGTAAAATTGGGAGCTTTGTATAAGGAAAAAATTGTCCTCAAGGTCGTGCTGTTGCCGAAAAAGGGTTTCCCCTGTTTATGTTTATGGAAAGTTGTTTTATGTGAAGTTGGTAGGAAGGTGTTGGCTATTTTTGGGAGGTGAGGTACGGTGAAGAATGAGGGGGCTGGTAAGAGCGGAGGAGATGCCACCAGAAAAAGAACGGTAGAGAGAAAAGAAGATCCATATCTAGATCTAGATGAGGTGAAGAGGGGTAGCAGGGAAAAATGGTGGTGGGATTTTATCGGGTCGGTTCGGGTGCGTTGGCGTGGCGGCAATGGGGTGCTGTACGTGTGTAGAGAGAGGGAAGAAAAGGGTGGGTGGGGGGGTGGTGGGGGAGGGGGGGGGGGCGTAGGGAGGGCCAAACCGGACCGGAACCGGAAAACCGTACCGAAACCGGACCGGAAAAGCCCGGAACCGGAGCAAACCGGAACCGGAGTAACCGGAACCGTGGTAAGTGCGGGCCGGTTCAGAGTCACATATATGGCGAACCGGAACCGGAACCGGATCGGCATTTCCATTAAAAAAAATAAAAATCCCTTATTTTCAATAAATTTTAACATGTTTATTCATTAGTGTATTATAAAATAAAAATCTCTTGTCTTTTAATAAATTTTAACATGTTTATTCATTATTGTATGATAAAAAAAAATAAAAAAAGGTAGCGTGGACTGAACCGGAACCGTACCGGAACCGGATTGTGATGACCGGAACCGGAACCGGTGTAAGCGCGGGCCGGTTCAGGGTCACATATATGCCGAACCGGAACCGGGCCCGGAACCGGTGGGGGGCGTCTAGAAGCCTGGAATGGGGTATGTATGATTATGTGAAAGTGGGAGTTTTGTTCAAAATTTTAATTTATTTTCTTGCTTCTTTTGTTCTCTTCTTTAGTGTAGGTTAAGTTATTTTTGTCATTTACTCCCTTCGTTTCATTTCATGTGAATTGAGATCAAAATTTTTGGAATACAAACCAAGGAAAAGTAAAAGAGAGAAATAGGGGGAGGAGGTGTTTGTGAGTGTGAAAAATTAAATATGAAAGATAATGAGTGGGATGAATAGTAAGTTGTTTGGTGTATGTGAAAGTGGGAGTTTTGTTCAAAATTTTAATTTATTTTCTTGCTTCTTTTGTTCTCTTCTTTAGTGTAGGTTAAGTTATTTTTGTCATTTACTCCCTCCGTTTCATTTCATGTGAATTGAGATCAAAATTTTTGGAATACAAACCAAGGAAAAGTAAGAGAGAGAAATAGGGGGAGGAGGTGTTTGTGGGTGTGAAAAATTAAATATGAGAGAGAATGAGTGAGAGGAATAGTAAGTTGATTGGTGTATGTGAGTGTAAAAGTAAAGTAGGAGAGGGAATGAGTGGAAAAAATAGTAAAAATTCTTTGCCATTTTAGGCAGTATCAATTGATGTGGAACGGACGAAAAAGGAAATAAGTCTCAATTCACATGAAACGAAGGGAGTATTTCTTTATTTTTTTTTCTGGTTAATGCTACATTTTTATATTATCATAAGGAAAAAGATTTAAATTATAGTTACATTTTTGGGTACATGAGATTTTTTTTTTGATTTTTGCGTTATAAATAAGTAGTTTGATTATTTGAAGTAACAATTTTTGTTCTCTGAAGGAAAAAGTAAAAATTGTGATGTGTTGTGAGTGTAGATAGTTGTGTAGTATAAAAAAAGTGAAATACATAATTGTAAATGAGTTAGCTGAAATCTTGAGAGCCGCCAAGAAACTAGAGGAGAAGCAAGCTCACATAGAAGCCTTAGTTGCCGAGCTCCATGCATTGAAAGTCAAGAAAGCTAAGAAACAAAAGAAGAAGGATTATGAATCCCCCGCCTCCTCCGAAGGCGAGGCATCCTCTAGAAAGAAAGATAAAAGGTCTAAAAAGAAGACTCTTCTTATTCTTCCTCCTCCGATGACGAGGAACATATCTCTAAGACTACCAAGTCCAAGAAAGAAGGTAGTGGTGAAAACAAAAAGGTCGATGCTCCTGTGACCATGAATTACCTTGAAAAGAAACTTGCTTCACTCGACACTCCAAAGGGATCATTCACTCTTTTTGATCCGGATTCTCTTCGACAATCCATCACCAAATTTCCACGCAGATATAAGAATCATGATGTGGCAAAGTTCAATGGCACCACTTGTCCCCGAGCTCATTTTGAAACCTATACTTGGGCCATGTTACCAATGGGTGTTGATGATAACATTTTAGCCCAATCTTTTCCTCAAACATTGGAGGGTGCTGCAAGAGATTGGTACATGTCACTTCCAATATCCACTAGGCTTGATTGGTCAGAAGCATGTCAAGTGTTCCAAAAGCAATTTGAAGACAACTCCACCTATCGCCCTACCAGGAGAGATCTTGAGCAAACCAAGCAACATCCAAATGAGTCTTTTGCTGAATTTGCTAGAAGGTGGATGCTCAAGCTCACAGAAATTGTTGAAAGACCTAGTCTTAAAGAACAAATCCACATCTTCCTCCAATGTCTTCGTGAGGAATTTCAAGACAAGCTTGCCGGTAATTACTTTCCTAGCTTCATTGAGCTCCACGAATCCGGAATAAGGATTGATGACCTCCTCAAGTCTAAAAGAAAGAGTAGTAGTTATCGCTATGATCACAAAGGTACATCCAACAAAGAAGATTCCGTCAATGCTATAGCTTTCAACAACCAAGGAAAAGGCAACTACTCCGCTATTTCCCCTCCCAAAAGAGAGAAGAAGGAAAGACACTACAACAAGCTAGAATGGATCACCCAAGGAGAACTCTTTGACATACTAGTAGAAAAAGGAAAGATCACACCAAGAAATCCTCCTACCACACCAAGGGAACTCCCTCCTAATCATGCTCTGTCGCGACCCCGACCCCGCGGGCCAAGGGCACGCGAACTGGACATCGACTTAACACACAATTACCAAAATCCCGAAGATAAAAATTCCATTTTATATCAAAAGATGATAGAACGAGTTTTACAAATCCAAGATGACCACAACAAAAATACAACTAGTATGAGCTCCACAAGCTTATAATCAAAAATACAAAATACACAATTCTTTATGACATCAATATTTGGACACTATCCCAAAGGTTATACATTTAAATAATGTAAACCGAAACAACCTTCCCAAAAGTTACTTCCACACTCGACGTCCTCCTCGTGATCAGCGAGTACTAATCCTTTCCTCCTGGGGGGGGGGGTTAAGGAAAAACAAAGATAAAAGAAAGGGGGTGAGATAAATCTCAATAAGTTACTAATGCAACTACATGACATGTTATGATGCAATAAGCAATAATAAATCACATATAGCACATAGCAATAGTAGTTAACCGATAGCAGCGGAAATAAACAAATAACAAAGGATATTAGCCAAGGTTTCCCCAACTGAAAGAACCAAATAAAGGATCGCTGCGCAGCTTCAACAATCAACATCTTCATAGTAGCATAAAAGCTGAAGAGAAAACCCCGGTACCGGAACCATAACCAATAGTAACATGTCACAAAGGACGGGAGTCATGACACAAAGTCATACTCCAAAAAGTTAGCTAGACTACTTCCAAAGGAAGCTAGCTCATCCCAACCAAGGCCAATCAGGATGAGGAAATAAGGACCAATGGGCGACGCTATACTGGACTTGGCTTGAGGCATTATAGCATTATCCATTGCCTGACTCGAACACAAATAACCAGCTGGACTTTCAAATAAATGCTAAGTAATAAATACTAGCTTAAATAAACAACTAATGATTCCAAAGTAGGGAACTATTCCAAATAAATCACCACAAAGGTAAACCAATCCAAACAACACATCAAAGATGGCCAACATTCCCAAAACGGTACTTAATCAAATTCCATAACATTTTTATTCACCAGGAACCAATTCTAATTAGTAAAGTGTTCCACGATGTTAACTTAAGTTAATTAGAGTAAATAAACTTAAACTATGGAAGCCACTTAGTTTTAAACAAGCAAAAGGCAGATTTCCAGAACAGGGGGCGGGCGGGCGCTTGTAATGGGTCAGGCGGGCGCTCATTTCATCAGTAGGTTGGCTGAAGGAAAAAGACCAGGTGGGCGGGCGCCTGGCTCAACCCGGGCGGGCGCCTGGTCTGGTTCTGGGTCAGGAATCAGCAACTGGGTTCTTCAATTTTCTTACCCATTTCACAAATTTCTCAAATCAATCACAACCAAACTTTCCACCAAACATAAACATGTACCCAAAACAACCTAAAACTTGTAAGGTCCTAAATAACAACATCTAGGAACCTTAAACCAAGATTAAAATCCCAACAATCACTAATGAACACTTCATCAAATATCACAAAATGAGTAATCAATCAAACACTTCAAAACCAACCAAGAATCAATGTATATCATCTAAATCATCATATGAACATAGAATGAGCATTTTAACATAAAAATGGGGGAAAGTAAACTTACTTGAACTTTATGAAAGATGACGGAATTCAAATATTCTTGGCTCTAGACGGTCCTATCGACGATCTAAACACATTTCATAAAATGAGTACCAAGAAAAGATGAGAGGAAGATGACTAAAATGAAGGAAGAAGGGAGGGGAAATTTCTTACCTTTTCCATGGAAAGAGAGAGAGAGATGTGCAGTGTGTGAGGTGAGGAAGAGTGAGGGAGAAGGGGAAGTAGGGAGGGAGTAGGAGAAGAATTATTTAAAAAGTTACACTAGGGCCCCCTCCTCATCTACCTAGTAAAAATAAACCCAAATAACCCTTCTACCAAATTAAACCCGTACTTCACACTTAACACAAAATCAACCAAATAATGCTAGACACAAATTAATATTATGAGATATAAAATGCGCACATAAATAAATAATCAAATAAATAGATAAATAATTAATTATTTAATAATAAAATAGAGACGGGTTTTTGGGTCGTGACATTCACTCCCCCTTAAAGAAAATTCGACCCGAATTTTAAAGATACTTACTCGAAACAAAAAGCCACGGATATTTCCGTTCCATCTCTTCTCGAAGCTCCCACGTTGATTCCTCGACATTGTGATTCCTCCATAGCACTCTAACCAACGCAATTCTTTTATTCCTCAACTCTTGGACTTTAGTATCTAGAATCCGAACCGGTCGTTCCTCATATGACATGTCAGGCTCTATATCCTCGGGTACCCTCGGTAACACGTGAGATGGATCATGCAAATACTTCCGAAGCATAGAAACATGAAAGACGTTATGCAGTCGGTCAAGAGAAGATGGCAAAGCGAGTCGATAAGCAAGAAGTCCCACTTTCTCCAAAATCTCAAACAGTCCAATAAACCTCGGAGCCAATTTACCTTTCTTCCCAAACCTTCGTATACCAACCTTCGGAGACACCTTCAAGAACACAAAATCTCTGGTCTGAAAATTAAGATCACGTCTTCGGTGGTCCGCATAGCTCTTATGTCGACTCTGTGCTGTCTTCAATCGATCCCGAATAACTTTGACTTTCTCAACTGAATTCTGAATCAAATCGATACCCCATATCTTCGCTTCCCCGATTTCATCCCAACAGATAGGCGATCTACATTTTCTCCCATATAAAGCCTCGTAAGGAGCCATCTCGATACTAGCCTGATAACTGTTATTATAAGAAAACTCCACTAGAGGTAAATGAACATCCCAAGAATCAGAAAAGTCTATCGAACAAGCTCGCAACATATCCTCTAAAATCTGAATAGTCCTCTCGGATTGACCGTCGGTCTGAGGGTGAAAGGGTGTACTGAATCTCAAATCGGTACCTAAAGCTTCCTGTAACGCTTTCCAGAATCTAGAAGTAAACCTCGGATCACGATCCGACACAATGCTAACCGGAACCCCATGCAATCTCACAATCTCATTTATATACAGGGTCGCAAGTTTCTCCATCGAGTATCTGATATCAATCGGTAAGAAATGGGCACTCTTGGTCAATCTATCCACGATCATCCAAACACTGTCAAACTTCCTACGGGTACGAGGTAGTCCCGTAACAAAATCCATAGTCACATGCTCCCACTTCCACTCCGGAAAATCTAATGGATGAAGTAGTCCTGCGGGTTTCTGATGCTCGACTTTGACCTGCTGACAAGTTAAACACTTCGATACATACTCAGCTATTTCTCTCTTCATGTTGTTCCACTAAAATTGTTGCTTCAGATCTTGATACATCTTCGTACTACCCGGATGAATAGTATATCTCGATTTATGACCCTCATCTAAAACTCGCCTCTTTATACCGTCAACATCAGGCACACACAATCGTCCACGAAAAGTCAACACCCCAATCGAACTCAAAGAAAAATCCTCAAAGTTCTTCTGCTTCAATTTACCCATTAATTTCACTAACTCGAGATCTTCTTTCTGAGCTTCCTTTATTCTTTGAATTAGGGTCGGAGATACCCTAATATTCGCAAAAATAGCCCCATGTCTCGATTCACGAGGACACCAATCTCGAACATCCTCAAGCATTTTCCACTCTCGAACCATCATCGAAGCCACATAAGATTTTCTACTAATCGCATCGGCTACAACATTTGCTTTCCCGGGATGATAGAATATCTTACAATCATAGTCCTTCAAAAGTTCCATCCATCGACGCTGTCAGTTATTAAGTTCCTTCTGAGAGAAAAGATACTTCAAACTTTTGTGATCCATGAAAATCTCAAATTTCGCTCCGTAAAGGTAGTGCTTCCACTTCTGAAGAGAAAATACGATAGCTGCCCATTCCATATCGTGAGTAGGATAATTTTGTTCACTCGGGCTCAACTTCCTCGAAGCATACGCGATCACTTTCCCATTCTGCATTAAAACACAACCCAAGCCTTCCTTCGATGCATCACTATAAATCACTAAGTCATCGTTCCCATTCGGTAAGGCAAGAATCGGTGCAGTAGTCAGCCTCTTCTTCAATTCCTCAAAACTGTTGTTACATTTTTCGGTCCACTCAAACGGAACATTCTTTCGGGTCAACTGTGTCAACGGTGTAGCATTCCGCGAAAACCCTTCTATAAACCTCCTGTAATATCCGGCTAACCCCAGAAAACTTCTAATCTCAGTCACTGTCTCGGGTCTCTTCCAATCAACAATAGCTTCTATCTTCGAAGGATCCACAGAAATCCCATCTTTAGAAATAACATGCCCCAGAAATGAAACTTTCTCGAGCCAAAATTCACACTTACTAAACTTCGCGAACAACTGTTCCTTTGCAAGAACTGATAAAACTGTCCTCAGATGTTGCTCGTGTTCCTCTCGAGATTTAGAATAGATAAGGATATCATCGATGAAAACTACTACAAACGAGTCAAGATAAGGATGGAAGATTCGGTTCATCAAATCCATAAACACGGCCGGTGTGTTAGTCAACCCAAACGGCATAACCAAAAATTCATAATGACCATAACGAGTGCGAAAAGCAGTCTTTGGAATATCATCCGATCGAATCTTCAGTTGATGGTACCCACTCCTCAAATCAAGTTTAGAAAATACTACCGACCCTTGAAGTTGATCGAATAAATCATCAATGTGCGGTAGAGGATATTTGTTCTTCACCGTTACCTGATTCAACTTTCGGTAATCAATACACAACCGCAATGAACCGTCTTTCTTTCTCACAAACAAAACCGGTGCTCCCCACGGGGAAACACTAGGTCGAATAAACCCTCTATCGAGCAACTCCTGTAACTGAACCTTCAATTCTTTCAACTCTGCCGGGGCCATTCTATAAGGTGCTTTCGAGATCGGAGCTGTACCTGGTAGAAGATCTATACAAAACTCTATCTCTCGATCGGGCGGCATATCGTACTCAGAAGAGAAAACGTCAGGAAATTCTCTAACCACTCGAACACTTTCCAAACCGGGTGATTCTTTCTTGGTATCAAGCACACTAGCCAAGTAACCCTCACAACCATGATGCAATAATTTCCTCGCTTTCACATAAGAAATTAAACGAATTTTTCTATTCAAAGGACTAGCCTAAAAAACAAACTTTGGCACATTGGGAATAGAAAAAGTAACAACTTTCTTACGACAATCAACAGAAGCATGAAACTTGCTCAACCAATCCATACCCAAAATAACATCAAAGTCTTGAATCGGAAGGACTACCAAGTCCGCACACAAGACACGACCACAAATAAGCACATCACAATCACGAAATACTCTATCGGTCACCAAACATTCTCCTATAGGGGTCGACACCTCTAGCACATAAGGTAAAGACTCAAATGCAGCATTTAGCAAAGAAGCAAATTGCACAGATATGTAAGAATGCGATGATCCTGGATCTACTAACGCACGAGCGCTCACATTAGATACAGAAACAATACCTCCAATAACGGAAGGATCATCGGTAGCTTGTTGTTGATTCATGGCAAATACCCTTCCTTGGACCTTGGGCTTTCCCGCAGCATCTCTTTTCTGACCCTGAGAAGAACCAGCTCCTGACCCTAATGGTTGGCCTATGAACCTCGGGCAATCTTTTGCAAAATGCCCCAACTGACCACAATTGATACACTTGCCCTGTTTCTTCCAACACTGGTCCTCTGAATGGTCTTCCCTCTGACAATAGGTGCAAAGCCTCCTATTTTGGTTCCCCGGAGTAGTACCCGGATTCCTTGGTACGGTTTGTCCTTTAAACTGAGATGGCCCTCCCGAATTACCTCGGTTGTCTGAACGCTGATGTGGTTGTGACTTGGTATGACTCCCTTGCTTACCCGTGTTTGCGACCTTGGTCTTCCTCTTATATTCCCCAATGTATTGCTCAATTAAGTATGCACGATCTACGGCATCCTGGAATGTCAGAATCCTCTGAGCTATAAGCTGAGTCCGGATAGAGGTCTTCAAACCTCGGATGAACCTCGTTGCTTTCTGCTCCTCCGTCCTCACAAGATAGTCACAATACCTGGCTAATTCTGTGAACTTAGCCGAGTACTGAGCCACGGACAACAAGCCCTGTTTCAAATTGAGAAGCTCGATCTCCTTCCGGTTCTGATCAACTACCGGAATAAAATGCTCTTTGAATTTCCGCACAAACAATTCCCACGCATACGGTGTATTAGTCTCGTCCCAACTTGCTTTAATCCCTTTCCACCAATGCTCGGCAGTACTCACAAGCTTATAGGCCGCAAATCGGACCTTATCCTCACCGATGCAACCAAAGACATCATAAATTTTCTCCATAGATTCTATCCATAGCTCGGCCTTCTTCACATCGGGTTCCCCATTATACTCCTCCGGTTTCAGTTTCAAGAATTGCTCCAAACCATAACGGGGTGGTGGTGCTTGCTCTACTCTCGGCCCTTGGTCATGAATAGCCTTCATGGCCGCCTCAAACATACCCTGAAACATTGCACAGGCTTCATCTCTTGTTTCATTCTGATTTGAAGTTCCGGCGTTACCTTCACCACTTCTTCTTCTTGCCATGTTGAACAAATACCTTCATAAAACATCAACCGTTACTCACTCCGAACACAACTACCCTCCTAGGTCTTACTAGTCCACCTATACTTAAACTTAGAGCTAAACCATAGCTCTGATACCAACTGTCGCGACCCCGACCCCGCGGGCCATGGGCACGCGAACTGGACGTCGACTTAACACACAATTACCAAAATCCCGAAGATAAAAATTCCATTTTATATCAAAAGATGATAGAACGAGTTTTACAAATCCAAGATGACCACAACAAAAATACAACTAGTATGAGCTCCACAAGCTTATACTCAAAAATACAAAATACACAATTCTTTATGACATCAATATTTGGACACTATCCCAAAGGTTATACATTTAAATAATGTAAACCGAAACAACCTTCCCAAAAGTTACTTCCACACTCGACGTCCTCCTCGTGATCAGCGAGTACTAATCCTTTCCTCCTGGGGGGGGGTTAAGGAAAAACAAAGATAAAAGAAAGGGGGTGAGATAAATCTCAATAAGTTACTAATGCAACTACATGACATGTTATGATGCAATAAGCAATAATAAATCACATATAGCACATAGCAATAGTAGTTAACCGATAGCAGCGGAAATAAACAAATAACAAAGGATATTAGCCAAGGTTTCCCCAACTGAAAGAACCAAATAAAGGATCGCTGCGCAGCTTCAACAATCAACATCTTCATAGTAGCATAAAAGCTGAAGAGAAAACCCCGGTACCGAAACCATAACCAATAGTAACATGTCACAAAGGACGGGAGTCATGACACAAAGTCATACTCCAAAAAGTTAGCTAGACCACTTCCAAAGGAAGCTAGCTCATCCCAACCAAGGCCAATCAGGATGAGGAAATAAGGACCAATGGGCGACGCTATAGTGGACTTGGCTTGAGGCATTATAGCATTATCAATTGCCTGACTCGAACACAAATAACCAGCTGGACTTTCAAATAAATGCTAAGTAATAAATACTAGCTTAAATAAACAACTAATGATTCCAAAGTAGGGAACCATTCCAAATAAATCACCACAAAGGTAAACCAATCCAAACAACACATCAAAGATGGCCAACATTCCCAAAACGGTACTTAATCAAATTCCATAACATTTTTATTCACCAGGAACCAATTCCAATTAGTAAAGTGTTCCACGATGTTAACTTAAGTTAATTAGAGTAAATAAACTTAAACTAGGGAAGCCACTTAGTTTTAAACAAGCAAAAGGCAGATTTCCAGAACAGGGGGCGGGCGGGCGCTTGTAATGGGTCAGGCGGGCGCTCATTTCATCAGTAGGTTGGCTGAAGGAAAAAGACCAGGTGGGCGGGCGCCTGGCTCAACCCGGGCGGGCGCCTGGTCTGGTTCTGGGTCGGGAATCAGCAACTGGGTTCTTCAATTTTCTTACCCATTTCACAAATTTCTCAAATCAATCACAACCAAACTTTCCACCAAACATAAACATGTACCCAAAACAACCTAAAACTTGTAAGGTCCTAAATAACAACATCTAGGAACCTTAAACCAAGATTAAAACCCCAACAATCACTAATGAACACTTCATAAAATATCACAAAATGAGTAATCAATCAAACACTTCAAAACCCAACCAAGAATCAATGTATATCATCTAAATCATCATATGAACATAGAATGAGCATTTTAACATAAAAATGGGGGAAAGTAAACTTACTTGAACTTTATGAAAGATGACGGAATTCAAATATTCTTGGCTCTAGACGGTCCTATCGACGATCTAAACACATTTCATAAAATGAGTACCAAGAAAAGATGAGAGGAAGATGACTAAAATGAAGGAAGAAGGGAGGGGAAATTTCTTACCTTTTCCATGGAAAGAGAGAGAGAGATGTGCAGTATGTGAGGTGAGGAAGAGTGAGGTAGAAGGGGAAGTAGGGAGGGAGTAGGAGAAGAATTATTTAAAAAGTTACACTAGGGCCCCCTCTTACACTAGGGCCCCCTCCTCATCTACCTAGTACAAATAAACCCAAATAACCCTTCTACCAAATTAAACCCCTACTTCACACTTAACACAAAATCAACCAAATAATGCTAGACACAAATTAATATTATGAGATAAAAAATGCGCACATAAATAAATAATCAAATAAATATATAAATAATTAATTATTTAATAATAAAATAGAGACGGGTTTTCGGGTCGTGACATGCTCATCATCTCTTCTGCAAGTTCCACAAGGCCATCGGCCATGACACCAACTCTTGTCACCATTTGAAGGATGTGATCCAAGATCTCATTGACAACAAGGAACTTGAAGCACCAAATGTCCTCAACAACCCGCTTCCTAACAACTCTCTCTAAGCACAAATAAGAATGAAGTCTCAAGAATAAATCAAGATCAACCACTTTGGGGCTACAACCATCCTCTCCCTTTCTCATTAGAAATATAATAGGTTTTAATTTCCTAGTATGAACTCGAAGAGTCATTCTGTCATTCTAGTCCATCTCCCTCCTCTCTAGTTTGTGTCAACTATCGAGTCTGTTTTGAATTCTAGTTATTGTAACGACCCGAGCCCGCAGACCCGACCCGCCACATAGGTACCACACACTAGCCCACCAAGCAACTCCTCAATTGGGTCAACCACAGCCCATCACAGGCCTCCAAAAGTCCAATGGATGATTTGATGCTTAGTAGGAGTGTATGGGCCTTCTATATAGCACACTCAATTCCCACATATTTCTGATGTGGGATGGGGGATATCACAATCTCCCCCACTCAAACCCTTGCCGTCCCTGGCAAGGTCAATCAATACCCAGATCGTACCCCCGGGCTAGCTCGCAAGCCTTAAGGCCGGGGTTCCCGCTCTGATACCATTTGTAACGACCCGAGCCCGCAGACCCGACCCGCCACATAGGTACCACACACTAGCCCACCAAGCATCTCCTCAATTGGGTCAACCACAGCCCATCACAGGCCTCCAAAAGTCCAATGGATGATTTGATGCTTAGTAGGAGTGTATGGGCCTTCTATATAGCACACTCAATTCCCACATATTTCCGATGTGGGATGGGGGATATCACAGTTATTAATAAAAGTCATTCCCATTTCCTATACACTTCTCTAAGGTTGTTCTACCTTTTAAATATCTCTCTAATTCATGAAATGGATCCGCAAACAATAATTGTCATTAATCTAAAACCTTGCAATTGATAATAGAAATGTCTAAACAAGTGAGAAGGCCTAGGGGTTACACATTACTATCACCGCGCTCATGTCAAAAGTCGAAGGACCACAATGGAAGAAAGTCAAAGGCATTATCATTCCCAAACAAAAGTGGGGCTACTCAATTCAAGCTTTGAGAGTCGAAAAAAAAAAGAAAAAAAAGGAGGCCTCTCATCTCCTCCTACAACAAAGATCAAATCCAAATGAAGAAAAAATGAGACTCCTAACTTGAAGACCGTCTCTATCATCCGTAGATATCACTCATGAAGAAATCCGAAGAGCGCACTAATGATTAGGCCTTCTACTCAAAATTTGTCATGACATTTCTAGATGATTCACTTGGAAAAATGAACTGGACAAACACTTAAGACATCAAAAATAAATACTAGGATCCATTAAAGGTAGAACTATCTTTCTAGTATTTGAGCCACGTAGCGTTCTTTGTTGAGTCTAGGGGCTTCCTCTCATACACTTATCTTTGAAATCCAAGCATCAAGGCTAGGGGCTTTTGGTCCTTTCCTTCCCTAGTTTATTCATTCTCGAAACGTACGAACTCGTCAAAGTAAATCCACACTAGGGGCTATCCTCTTCGCCTCTAACTCTCATTACAAAGTGCGTTATCCTCACTGAGTCGATGCTTGGAACAATTTCCCAAAAGCCAAGTTGATAGCTAAAATTCCTAATACATTTAAACCCCAAAATATTGCATGTCTCGCCACAATAAGAGATAAAACTACTCTCCTCTATGAGTCATCTTCGAGTACATACTCTTAAAAAAAAAAGAGACACAAAAGATATGCCCGCTAGATTGAAAACTCGAAAGGGCGGTCTAGGAAAAAATCAGGGCGCGTCACAAAAAAAATATAGGGAGAACATTCTTCAAATCATTTCTTCTTCAACCTTCCTCAAATCTAACAAGCGGGAGAGCACTCTTCTTCAAGTCAAAACAGTCTCACAAGCCTGTTCATGGGGTCATCTACAACATACAAGATTCTTGGGGCTCGACTTAGACTACATATGAGATAAACTTGGGGGAATAGAACACGTCTCTCATCACCTTCACTGGAGACTTTCGGACATGGAACTCTAGAGTTTTCAACAAAGTACGCTCGGCCTACTTAGAGCTTGCACATTGATCAATATCATTGGTTGTCAGACAAATAGTTGTCTCCCTTGACACGACTTGACTAAAGGAATGATCTGGACGAATCATCTTGCACAAGACAAACGAGTCTCACACGAGACAACAATCAAAGAAGCTCCGTAGCACATCATCTCTGCAGAAAACCTGATTAGGTCCCAACTTGTCAAACATAAGTCCCCATGCACACACACAAATCAACACATACAGTTCATCACCAATAAACATCCCATCGCGATGTCATTCACACTACTTACACCAAGGTTGACCGACCGGGCATGCACATAAATTTGTCACCGTCAAATGAGTCCAATTACAAACTAAAATCAAAGCTAAATTGCTTGCTAGAATAGGTTCTACTTGTTGTATAAACAGGTACAAAAACCAATCCATGCTAAAAAAAATTCAACAGCGATCAAATGATCCCCCCTAAAGTTCAGACAAATCTACATCAAATCAAGAGATTATGCATCCAGTACTTTCAATCAGCTTCGGCCATTGATCGAGGATATTCAGAAATCTACATTAAATCGTCCAGTACTTTCAATCAGCTTCGGCCATTGATTGAGGATAATATCCAGTACTTTCAATCAGCTCCATGAACTGATTGATCAAGGATATTCCCCCCAACAACTTCAACACAGACATACAACCAATGAAGTCCTACACTGGCACCAACAAAGTCCTACACTGGCAAAGCAATCAAGTCGTACACTGGCACCAATCAAGTCGTACACTGGCAACCAATCAAGTCCTACACTAGCACCAACAAGTCCTACACTGGCAACCAATCAAGTCCTACACTGGCACTAACAAAGTCCTACACTGGAACCAATCAAGTCCTACATTAGTAAAGCAATCAAGTCCTATACTGGTACCAATCAAGTCCTACACTGGTAACCAATCAAGTCCTACACTGGCACCAATGAAGCCCTACATTGGCAACCAATCAAGGCCTACATTAGCAAAGAAATTAAGTCCTTCATTGACGAGCAAGTAAGTCTTGACTGGGCACCGTCAACCGCGGCACTCCATCGACAATAAAGGGTATATTCAGAATTGGGTTAAGGACATTGATTCCTCAGTATGGGTTACTTTCTAAACTCTAAACTTTACATACCGCAGTATTACTTTCAAAACGATTTTCAAAATACCTCAAACGACCGTTTTTGCGTGTTTTTGGAGTCGAACTACATTTGGTCTGATTCCTTTCCGAGCTTTCTAGCACGACCATACCCAAAGTTCTAAATGGTGTTTTTCTATCGATGACGTTACTTCTTTCATAAGTATCATCACCGAGGGGCTCTGTAGACACCCCATTTTGAACTCACATTTATGATTACACTACTCTTGTGTCTCGCCTTCGTGTTTGGATGAAAACTCATTAGTTTTGACATGTTTCGTTAAGTTTCTGACTGACTTCGTTAGTTAGGGGCTAAACTGAACAAAGAAACTATAGACAAGGATAAAACAATAATTTTGCACTGGATATCTCGTACGAGACATCTAATGTCTCGTACGAGACATCTCCTCTGTCTGTGCGAGTCATAATTACTTTCCTTCTCCGTCCCGATCTCTTTCTTGGCCAGCACTCTCCTAATCCGGGAGACATCTAATTAGGAGACTTCCTAGATGTTTCTTGCTGATTTCCTACCTCATTTAACCTCCCCAAATAAGGACTTTATCACCTACCAAACTTAGGACTCCAAGACTTGGTCCCTAAGTAATCCAATACTTATAAAATAGAGTTCTTTCACCACAAAAGAGGTTAACAACTCTCGAATCAGTCCCTCTATCAACAATCCCATTTTTCCTCTCCCCTCACACCAAAACACCATAAAAAACTCATCTTTTCAAGTCACAAACAACACAAAACACTTGGATCTTCAAGGCCTTAGTCAAGGCCATCAATTGGAATCTGAAGAACGCTTTAGGTAAACTCTTACGCTTTTAATCTCTACTTCTCATCTCCTTCTTCGTTTTAGAGTTGTGTAATCCCATTAAAAGGATCAGACTAGAGCCTCTCCAATCCATGGAGATGGTCTCGAAGCACATGATCCTGTTGGGTTTCGATCAAACATGCGCAGCGGAATTTAGCATTTAAAATTTTGAAACCCAAAGCCATGGATCCGTTCATACGATTAAATCAAATACAACATAAGAATAAAGGATAAAACTAACCCTTGATGGCTATCAAATTCTCTTGGTCTTTGGTGGAGGTTTGAAGACTTGATCACGATCACAAAGCTTTGAACACGAACTTTGAAGATGATGATTTTCACCCTCTAGCGGTATCCACACTTCGAACGAATATCAAAGGAGCTTCTTTGATCTTGGTTGCTAGACCAAATTGTGAAACACTTTTTCACAATCAAAAGAACTATATGGAATTTATTTTGTGTTTTATTTTGTTCTTCAACCAAGAATGTCTTGGAACAAAATAAACCCTCTCTCAAACTCTTTGAGACTCACAAAATCATTAGCATAGAGTGCTGGCCGAATTTGGTCTTTTATACACAAGCATGACCTATTCCAAATAGAAAACTTGTGTCAAAATCCGTCCAAAATTCGTTTCCTAATCAAATTAGGAATCTGCCACCCGACAGTACTGTGCGGCCGCCCAAAACCCTCTGTGCGGCCGCACAACTATCTGAAGCAAAACTGGTACAAAACTAAGATAATTGTGCGGCCGCCCACTTCCCAGGATGTCCAGAATTTCCAAAATTCCAATGTAGTCCTTTTAAAGATTCGTTCTATTGTGTGTGACCCTCTAGGATTATACTAAGTTGGCAATGGGCTCAAACATGATCCCATAAGATATGATTAGGTTCTAGCAAACCGTCATACCTACCCAAATAGTATAACTAGATACAAGTTCGCATTCCTCTTAGAATATGTCACAATCCCTTTGTCCACGATGTCATTGAACACAAGTCATGGTCAAACAGTCAACTTGTTTTGTTCAATACTTTCTCGATTCTGAATATGTTGATAATTCAAATGCTATTGATCCAATCAATCCATTTGAGTCCGGCCGAACATTTCATCAACATCATTCCTACGAGTGGCCCAAGCTTGACATCTCTCCGAGGAGGGACAAATCCATTTAGCTTATTATTCTTCCCTACGTGAATCCGATTATGCCAATCATACCCTTTATAACTACTCTGTTAAAAGTAGCGTTTGAATATGTCAAACATAATGTTCATCAAGTGGAAGACTATAATAACTTCATGTCTAAGGATTCAAATGACATAACTAATATGAGATATATGTATGACATAGACCATGACATAAATCTCATAAAGCGGGTCATGTCCAGTACCTTGTTCCAAACAAGTACCCATAAATCTAACATGATCATCCCATGATCATTTAGCCTTTATACTAGTGCTTAACAAGTACTAGGGACGGAGATTATTATAAGTAAACATGAACAATAATAATAATCAAAACATCTCTTTATTGATATGAAATAAATGATAACAATTACAACGTTTATTAAACGTGCCTAGGGCACCACTACCAACAGATCCGACATTCCAATAATTAAAAAAATAATTATTGGCTTTATTTGTTTTAATTACTTGTTCTTTATTTGATTAAAAACACCTAAGCAAGACCAATCCTAGATTGGGTGGATTGGGTGCTCCTTGTTCTCCCAATCCATAACTTAACCCACGAACTCAAGAATCTCAAGGTCTGTGTTCCGACAACAACATGGTGCCGACTCTCAAATCAAAAAGGCGAGCGAGGATCTTCTCGGATGCAATCACTAGGGATAGGGATTATTATAATAAACATGCAAAAGATATAATAATCAAACATTCAATATCTTTATTAAACCATAAGCAAATGATAACATTAATCGTTCAAATAACGTGCCTAGGGCATACACACCAACAGTCTCCCACTTGCACTAGACCTAATTAATGTATCAAATACCCATAGACCTAACATGACCATCATGCTTTGCTTGCGGAAGACCCTTTGTTAATGGGTCGGCAATGTTATCTTCAGTTGGTACTCTGCATATATTCACGTCTCCTATATCAATGATTTCTCGAATGATATGAAAATGCCTAAGTATGTGTTTGGATTTCTGATGCGATCTCGGTTCCTTTGCTTGAGCAATAGCACCATTATTATCACAATAAAGGTCTATTGGATTAGCAATGCTAGGAACCACCTCTAGTTCACCAATGAACTTCTTAATCCAAACAGCCTCTTTAGCAGCATCGGATGCAGCTATATACTCAGCTTCAGTTGTAGAATCAGCAACGGTACTCTGCTTAGAACTCTTCCAGCTTACAGCACCACCATTTAGTATAAACACAAAACCATATTGCGATCTATAATCATCCTTGTCAGTTTGGAAGCTTGCATCTGTGTAACCCCTTACAACAAGATCATTTTCCAAACCTCCATATACCAAAAATGAATCTTTAATCCTTCTCAAGTACTTAAGAATCGCTTTGATAGCTATCCAGTGACTCTCACCAGGATCCGATAGGTATCTACTCGTCATGCTAAAAACATAAAATACATCATATCTAGTACATATCATGGCATACATAATGGATCCAATTGCAGAAGCATATGAGATTCCATTCATGCGTTCTCGCTCATCAGTTGTCTGAGGACACTGAGTCTTTCTAAGAGTTTTACCATGTAACACTGGCAGGTTACCTCTCTTAGAGTCTTCCATACGGAATCTTTTAAGAACCTTATCAATGCATGTACTTTGACTTAAACCAATCAATTTCTTAAATCTATCACGATAGATCTTTATGCCAAGGATGTAAGCGGCTTCTCCCATATCTTTCATTGCGAAACACTTTCCTAACCAAGTCTTTATAGACTGAAGTGCAGGAATGTCTTTTCCAATGAGCAATATGTCATCAACATAAAGTACTAGAAATAATACTACGCTCCCACTAATTTTCTTGTATACACACGGTTTATCTTCGTTCTTTATGAAGCCAAACTCTTTGAACGATTCATCAAATCGAAGATTCCAACTCCTAGAGGCTTGCTTCAATCCATAGATAGATCTTTGCAACTTGCATACTTTATTAGAATTTGTTGGACTTACAAAACCTTCAGGTTGTGTCATATACACATCCTCAAGTAAGTTCCCGTTAAGGAACACTGTTTTGACATCCATTTGCCATATCTCATAGTCAAAATATGCGGCTATGGAAATGAAAATCCTTATAGACTTTATCATTGCTACGGGCGAATAGGTTTCATCATAGTCAATACCATGAATCTACCTATAGCCTTTCGCTACAAGTCTAGCTTTATAAGTATGCACCTTTCCATCCATGTTAGTTTTCCCTTTGAAAACCCATTTGGATCCTATGGTTTTTACACCTTCGGGTGCATCTATCAAGTTCCAAACTTGATTATCATAATGGATTTAATTTCAGATTCCATGGCTCCAAGCCATTTATCTGAATCAGGAGAGGACATCGCTTCTTGGTAGGAAGTAGGTTCATCATTCTCAATGATTTATACTTCATTAATATCCGTTACGAGAAATCTATATCTCTCGGGTTCGGATCGTAACCTACTAGATTTGTGACGGACTTGTGTATCTTGAACGGGTTCCACAACTCCTTGTGTAACTTGTTCAGGTTCCACCATCGAATTAATGTTATTTTCAGGTTCTCGAACCTCTTCGAGATTGATTTTACTCCCACTGATTCCTTTGGAGAGAAACTGTTTCTCTAGAAAAGTACCAGTTCTAGCAAAAAACACTTTATTGTTTGTCCGGTTGTAAAAGTAATATCCTTTAGTTTCCTTAGGATATCCCACGAAATTACATTTAGCAGATTTGTGTGCGAGTTTGTCAGAGACAAGTCTCTTGACAAATGCCTCACAACCCCAAATCCTCATGAAAGAAAGACAAGGTTTCTTTCAACTCCATATCTCATATGGAGTCTGTTGAACCGCGTTAGTAGGAACTCTATTTAGTGTGAACGCAGCAGTTTCTAATGCATAACCCCAAAAGGATAGTGGAAGATCACATTGACTCATCATAGATCGAACCATATCCAATAAATTCCGATTCCTCCTCTCGGACACACCATTCCATTGTGGTGTTCCAGATGGAGTTAATTGTGAAACAATTCCACAATTTTTAAGATTATCGTCAAATTCTTGGCTCAAATATTCACCACCACGATCTGATCGAAGTGCTTTAATAGTTTTGCCAAGTTGATTCTGTACTTCATTTTGAAATATTCTAAATATCTCAAATGATTCACTTTTGTGTTTCATTAAGTAGACATATCCATATCTACTAAAATCATCAGTGAATATTATGAAGTATTGATATCTGTTGGGTATGCCCACATATATCACAGTTTCAATGTAATAGGATTGATTAGATTTGATTGATCCATCACCTAAGTTTTATTCTATGGACTTTAGACCCACATGTAAGAAGTATTTATACTTCATTTCTAGGTAGTCCATTGTAATAGAATAGGCTTAGGAATAGGGCAAGAATGTCAAGATTGAAGAAAATCACTCTATCAAGTTTGAGCCACACGCCTGCGACATGCGCCAATGTTCTGCGCCTATGCGCCTCTTTGGCACGCGCATGCGTTACGCGCCCCTTTGGCTCAACACGCCTCATTGTGAATGATTTAACACTTGGTGATTTAGTGAAGACATGAAGACTTGAAAGAATTCAAACTACGCCAATGATCCAACGGTGGTTAAATAACACGTATGCACCCGCATCTAAGGACACCTGTCCATAACAGTCATATTTTTGTTATGTGTCTGACGGCTATAAAGGACACGTGCTCCACTCAATGAGCGACAGCACATCTGTCCTTTAACCTTATCCACAAGGGATTTCCAACGGCTAGTTTTTGGGGCTCTACTATAAATACCCCATAACTTCAAACGTTTTGAAGTTGCTAAGATATTCAGAATTTCTCTCTCAAGCATTTGTTGAAGATTTGAATATTGCCTTTGATTTTCCAGAATTCTCAAGAACATCTTCATACCTTCATCCTTATCCCAGATCCTCAAGCAAAAACACTTTAGTTTTCTTGTGCTCTCAATATAAAATATCTAAAGAGCCTTGAATCTAAAATCACACACGCACCTCTTTAAGTTTGATCACTTAGATCTTTCTTTTAGAGATACACCGGTTATTGTCTAGGATTTGTTCTTTCATAGAATATTAGATCTTGAGTTAGTGTATAAGCTCAAACGATTGTAATTTGTAACACTCACTCATATTATAAGATCTCCATTGTAAATCCAAGACTAACCATCTTGGTAGAGGACGTAGATCATTTCTCGATCGAACCTCTCCAATAGCGCGTATTAATTTCTTGTCATTTACTTTCAAGTTATTATCTTTACTCACTATTTTCTTGTTTACTCATTGTAGATTGATTGGATTGAATTGTGTTGTGTTTGTTATATCATTTGCCTTAGTTCCTTTTTTTCACCCACTTTGAGCCAAAATACTTAGAGTGTGTGTTGCGCCCCTTTTAATCATTTGCGCCTACTTTACTTAACTATTCTGCTGTGCATTTCACTCACTCACTTAGGCACATTTCATAACGCTTATTTGATTAAGTGCGCATTTGCCATTGAATTTTCAAGGGTACGAAAAGAATTTTAAAACAGCTATTCACCCCCTCTAGCTATTTTCCATACCCTTGTTTCCCTTTGGGACCAACAAGTGGTATCAGAGCTAACACCTTTTTAAACATTTATGTTTTTCAAGCTTAACAACTTGGGTGCCGATTTGATATGGCAAACTCAAAATCTTCGGCAACTTCTAACTACACACATGTTCCAGTCTTTGATAAAGATCATTTTAACGTGTGGAAATTCAGCATCTTAACTCATCTCACCTCAATCGATGAAAGGCTTCATGACACCGTGGTTTATGGACCTTACATCCCTATGAAAGCGAATCCAAATCCGTGCACCAACGTTGCTCAACCAACCATCAAGAAACCAAGGGAAGAATGGACTGAGGAAGAAACAAGAAGAGTTGCAAAAGATGGCAAAGCAAGAAACATTCTTCTAAGCACTCTAAGCACGGCTATGAAACAACAAGTCATGCATTGTGCTACCGCCAATGAGTTATGGGATGCTATTGAAGAGCATATAGAAGGAGACACGGTTTGCAAGGAGAACAAGAGATATGAAGTGCAAAAGAGATTCAACAATTTCTCTCAACTCCCCGGTGAAACTCTTAGACAGACTTATGAATGCTTTTGTGAAATTATCAATCTCTGTATTTCACTTGGAAAGAATTTCTCCAATAAGGAATTAAATACAAATTTCCTTGCTGCTTTTGGATCGAGATACCTACATAAATCTAGCGCCCTTAAAGACGCTGGAACTTTAGATGTATGGACTTTAAGGAACCTTTATGCAAATCTCAAGGTTTATGAGCTCAAACTCCAACGAATTAGTGAAACTGAAGGAAAGTCAAAATCCATTGCTATGGTGGCGCATAGAGAAGAAGCGCATGCGCCTGCGCTGGTTCAAGATGAGAAAATTTTGGATCCTAAAATTTCTACTTCTGAGCTATTAGACATGGATTATGAAGACTTCGCTTTATTTGTGAAGAGATTCCAGAAGTTCAGAAAATTCTCAAAACCCGGCTCATTCAACAAAGCTCAAGGATCGACAAGCAAAGCTCCTCCAAATTTCACGAGGAGCAGTGATTCTAAGAGAAAAGAAGACCTTGTTTGTTTTAATTGCAGGAAACCAGGACAGTTTGCTTCAAGCTGCCCAATTCCAAATTTTGAGTATATGCAGAAGAAGAGCAGCCATACTCCCAAGTCCACTCCCAAATTCACTCATCACAAGGGAATGGTTGCTGAAGAAGAATCACCAGCAAATGAGCAGAACACTTGGATTGAAACAGACTCAGATGAGAGCGATGAAGATTTCGATGATGGACTCGTTTGTTTGGTGGCAAATGATGATGAAGTTGATACTTATGATTCTGATGATGACTACTCTAAAGATGTTCCTGATATGAATGTCTTGAATAAACCTATCAAGAAATCTGCATGTTTTCAAGAAGTGAAAAGGAAGAAAGGACCAACCATCAGCGAGCTTGTTGAACAAGGATTTCTCACTCCGGCTCAAAGCGATGGTGGATTGTTATTTTCTAGATGTGATTTGAGTGCTAGAAGCAAACTCAGAAAGAGTGAATATGTTAGACCTCAAGTTGCACCTATTCCTACAATCAATCATGATGAGGACATTGTAAAACAAGAAAAGTTATTCAAAGAGGCTGAAAAGGTAATTAGTCGTTTTAGTGATATGAAGGAAGCTTTAGCACTATCATGTGATGAAATTTCCCAGCTTAAGACCGAGAAATATCTACTTAAATCTGAACTCACCCTCCTTAAGGAGCAGATAAAGAGCATGACTCCTCTACTGTTAAAAACACTTTTCTAACAGAACATAACTCACTTTTTAAAGTTCAAAACGATGAATTGGTTGCTCAAATTACTGATCTTAAAAAGATTACAAATGAGTGATCCAATTCTCATGTCACTATGAAGAAAATATTTGAGTCCCAAAAAGTCAGTGGTGATAAAAGTGGCTTGGGATTCTCATCAACTAGTGACAACTTTAAGTGTGATGTTTGTGCTGAAAGAGATAGTAAATTTACAAATCAGCAAACTTTTGAAATTCCAAAGGAAAAACATTCTAACTCAATGGGTAAAGGACAGGAAAAAGTCAAGAGACAAACATTCCATTATGTCTACCTAACAAAAAAATTTGGGAAAGCTAAAGAGAAGGAAATAGCTACAGATGAATCATCCTCTAGCAAAATCATTCTTGAAACAAGGCGCGCTCCTTCTCCGAGTGCACATTATGCGCCTAGGAGCCACGCGCCTCACCGCCGTGCGCCTCCTAGCCCTATGCTCCCTCCAAGAAATAGCGCTCTAAAATTTCATAAGAAGGATTTTGTTAAGGCTTGTTCATCTAACCCAATGAAGGATGCTATCCCAAAGAAATGTAAAGAGTTTGTGAAAACTCACGTGATTGGTGGCTTTCATCATTGTTCAATTTGTGATTGTTCGGGACATAAGGCCATGGAATGCCTTTTGAGATTCACTCCCAATGCCAAATGACGTAAAAATCATAAGGTCAAGAAAGAGTGGGTCGTCAAAAGTTGCTAACTCTAGGACCTGAAAAGGAATAAAGGGGACCTGCTTTAAATGTTTATATTTCAGGTTCTTTGCTTCATGGCTGGATCTTCAAAATCTAAAACGTATGAATGGATTCTCGATAGTGGGTGTTCACGACACATGACTGGAGATGAATCCTTACTTGAATATGTTCATGAAGAAAGAGGTCCCTCCGTAACATTTGGTGATAATAACAAAGGTCAAATTGTAGCATATGGAAAGCTCAAGAAAGTCAAAGTGTGCATTGAAAGAGTTTCACTCGTTGAAGGGCTCAAGCACAATTTATTATCCATATCACAATTTTGTGACAAAGGATTAGAATGCCATTTTACCTCAACTCAATGTCTTATCAAGAATGGCAAAACCGGAGCTATACTACTCACGGGATATCGTAAGAAAAATATTTATATTATTGATATCCATAGTATGAACTCTAGTACTAATCTTTGTTTTGTAGCTAAAAGTGTGAGCGAAAATAGTTGGCTGTGGCACAAGCGCTTAAGTCACTTGAACTTCAAGTATCTATCTAAACTCAGTAGGAATAATCTTGTCAAAGGACTTCCTAGGTTGCTGATCATCATGACAAGAAGTGCGCCGCGTGTCAACTTGGTAAACAACCGAAAAAGTCTTTCTCCAGCAAGACCAATCCCTCAACTTCTAGATGTTTGCAACTGCTGCACATTGATCTATTTGGACCAGTCACAACCGCAAGTATTAGAAGAAACAAGTATATTCTAGTTGTGGTGGATGACTATTCAAGATATACATGGGTGGAAATGATGATCTCAAAAGATTGTTATGACATTTTGACCACCTTATTCAGACTGCTCCAAACCCAAAAATAAGATGACATCGTTAGTGTTCGATCCGACAATGGAACAGAATTTAAGAACAACGGTGTTGCTCGATATTGCGATGATCATGGGATAGATCACAACTTCTCAACCACTGGAGTTCCACAACAAAATGGTGTTGTTGAAAGAAAGAATAGGACGTTGATTGAAGCGGGAATGTCGCGACCCCGAACCCGCGGGTCCGGAATACGCGAGCTGGACGTCGACTTAAAACCAAAACTCTAAAATATAGAAGTTAAAAATTTCATTTTGAACCAAAAGATGAAAACTCAAGGTTTTACAAATCCAAGTTTAAATCAACAAAGTACATCTAACATAAGCTCCACAGCTTAAACCCAAAAGAATAAAATATACAATTCTTAACGACGTCAATAATGGTAAAACTATCCCCAAAAGGTTATACATTTAAATAATGTAAACCGATCCATAACAACCTACCCCAAAATCTAAATCCTCTCGACGTCCTCCTCGATCCGCAAATCCTAATCCTTTCCTCCTTGGGGGGGGGGGGTTAAGGAAAAACAAAGATAAAAGAAAAGGGGGGTGAGATAAATCTCAATAAGTTACTAATGCAACTACATGACATGCTATGATGCAATAATCAATAATAAATCACATAACACATAGAAATTATCATATATCAGATAGCAGCGGAAATAAACAATTAACAAAGGATATTAGCCAAGGTTTTCCGACTGAAAGAACCAAATAAAGGTCGCTGCGCAGCTTCAATAATCAAGAATTCATCATCTTCATAATAGCATGAAAGCTGAAAAGAAATCCCCGGTACCGGAACCAATAACAAAGTAATGTGCCACAAAGGGCGGGAGCCATGCCACAAAGTCATGCTCCAAACGTCTCAACAAAGGCCGATCTGGAAGAGGAAAATAAGGGCAAAACAATGGTCGACACCATAATGGACTTGGCCGGTGCCATCACAATATCTCACATCGCCCGACACAACCACAAATACCAGCTGGGCTTTCAAATAAATGCTAAGTAATAAATACTAGCTTAATTAAACAACTTAGGGTTCCAAAGTAGGGAACCATTTCAAATAAATCACTAAAAAGGTGCACCAATCCAACAACACATCAAAAGATGTCCAAACAAATACAAAACGACACTTGCTCAAATTCCAGACATATTTGTTCACAAAGGAACCATTTTTCCACATTAAAGTGTTCCTCAATTCCAAATAATAACCAAATTGATTCCACAACTAAATTGTTCACAAAGGGACCAAATTCAAACATTAAAGTAATCCAAAATGATCATTTTTAAGTCTACTAAGGTAGTACCCAAAATCTAGGCTAAGATTGCATCCCAGTCTCATACCAACAAAAAGGGTGTTCTTGGACACAACGGACCGATCATAAACGTTTTGTTATGGAATACCTACCAAAGGCTCATCACAACCTAAACCTAAACCCGCACAAAATAAACCACCTCACCTCGTAGTACTCTAAAAGGGCTTTAAAACGATAGTTGACACGCCTAAAACGGGGTCCGGATAAGAAAGTTACGGACTATCGAAGATTGAACGTAAAAAGAATGATTATCACAATAGGGGATGGGGGTGCGTGCGCCTCCCACACATAGGGTGCGCGCGCCTCCTGAAATCAGAAGGAATTGCGCCAAAAGAAAATATGAGGGTGCGCGCACCTCAAAAAAAAAGGATGCGTGCGCCTCCCTTCTACAGTTGGAAAATCAAGGTTGGAGGAGAGGAGGGTGCGCGCGCTTCATACCAAGGGGTGCACGCGCCTCCAAGAAAATTCAGAAAACCCAGATCTTCTTCCTGGGTTCTTCAACCCGAAAATGAACACTAAAAATCACCATTACACCCCAAATGAACACCAACACTCCCAACTAATTTACCCAAGTGCCAAAACAACTTCTAAGCCTAAAATAACTCATCTAGCAACATTTAGACAACCCCAAACCAAAGGATGATTCAAATACCCAAATTTCACAAAAATATGAATAAATTGCAAATAGGTTCCAAATCAACCAACGAAGCCATATATATCAACTAGAGCATCAATGGAGTTAAAGATGAACATTTTTAGCATAAATGGGGGAAAAGTAACTTACCCGGATTTTCTCAAAGTTGACGGAATTCGAATATTCTTAGCCCTTTACGATCCTATCGACGATCTAAACAAGTTTCATTTTATGAGAAATGAGAAACAATGAGAGGAAGAGGACTAAAAAGAAGAGATAAGGAGAGAAGAAAACTTACCTTTTTCACCTATGGAAGAGAGAGAGAAAAGTGAGCTGGGAGATGGAGGGAGTGAGGGTGAAGGGGAAGAGTAGGGAGGAGATGAGGAGTAGGGAGGGAGTAGTTAAAATGATTTAAAAGAACTTACACTTAGTCCCCCCTCCTCTACACTACACACAAATACTTACACTCCCTACTAACAATTAAGACCCAACAATACTACACTAACCCAAATAAAATGCTAGGCATAAATTATTATAACACATAAAATGCACACATAATTCATTAATTAAATAATAATTTAAATAAATAAATGAGCAAATAAATAAATAATAATTATTTATTACTAATAAAATAGAGCCTAGTTTTCGGGTCGTGACAGGGAAAGACGATGATAGCTGAAGCTAAATTGCCTAAGTACTTTTGGGAAGAAGCTATCAACACAACGTGTTTTACTCAAAATCGTTCCCTCATCAACAAACTTCACAACAAGAATCCGTATGAACTATGGCGTGGTAGAACTCCCAACATTGCATTCTTCAAGATCTTTGGTTGCAAATGCTATATCCTCTACAACGGAAACGAACATAGAGGTAAATTCGATGCCAAATCCGACGAATGTATTTTTGTTGGGTATGCCAAACATTCTAAATCTTTTCGCGTTTTTAATAGATCTACATTAGTGATAGTTGAATTTGTACATGTTACATTTGATGAACATTCTCTCCTTGAGCCACATTTGGCTCCAAATGATTCTGATTATTCTGTTGAGCTAAATGATACAGGTGCTCCTATTCATGTTGCGCCTACTCCAAATCAGAATCTATCAACTCAAGGAAATCTATCTACATCAGTTGCACCTAACTCCTCATATGGCGCGCCTAATGAATCCTCTGCTGCGTCTCATTCAAATGATGCGCCTCTTGATTCCTCTCACGCGCCTATATCTACTGCTGCATCTGGTGTCAACCCAAGTTTCAACTCTACACCAGTTCAACCCCCTAATTTTGATGATTTTGAATCTGGGGAAGATGTACCTATTGAAGACCTTTAAGTTACTACAACTCAACCTAACTTACCTCCTGAAATTCGTGAAGTTAGATGTCACCCAATTACTAATATCATTGGTGATTTACAAGTTAGGGTTCGTACAAGGAGAGCTACAAACTTTGATGCTTACACTGCATTTATCTCTCAAATTGAACCAAAGAAGGCTGATGAAGCGCTCCAAGATCCGAATTGGGTTGTTGAAATGCAAGAAGAACTCAATCAATTTGAACGATGTAAGGTTTGGACTCTAGTTCCAAGACCTCATGATCAAGGAGTGATTGGTACGAAATGGGTGTTCAGAAACAAGATGGATGAGAATGGAACCATGACGAGAAACAAAGCAAGGTTAGTTGCACAAGGCTATAGGCAAGAGGAAGGAATCGACTACGATGAAACTTTTGCGCCTGTAGCAAGACTTGAAGCTATTAGACTCTTTCTAGCTTACGCCGCTCACAAGAACTTCAAGTTATATCAAATGGATGTGAAGAGTGCGTTTCTAAATGGTGAACTCTAAGAACAAGTCTACGTAGCTCAACCACCTGGGTTTGAAGATTCACAAATTTCCAAATCATGTGTACAAACTCCAGAAAGCTTTATATGGGCTCAAGCAAGCACCAAGAGCATAGTACGATACACTATCAAAGTTTCTCATTGAAAAAGGCTTCACTCGCGGTAAAATCGATACAACTCTTTTCATTGCCAAATATAATGGCCATAAATTACTTGTTCAAATTTATGTTGATGATATTATATTTGGTTCTACTAATGAATTGTTGTGCAAGCGCTTTGAGAAACTAATGAAGAGCAAGTTTGAAATGAGCATGATGGGAGAACTCACATTCTTCCTCGGGCTTCAAATCAAGCAAAT
The DNA here is from genome assembly GCA_026119855.1 of Campanula takesimana. Lineage (NCBI taxonomy): Eukaryota > Viridiplantae > Streptophyta > Magnoliopsida > Asterales > Campanulaceae > Campanula > Campanula takesimana. Next base: position 187,250 of record JAOWBW010000698.1, read on the forward strand.
GAATGAAGGCATATTTATCAATCAAGCCAAATACACAAAGGATTTAATCAAGAAGTTTGGACTTGAGAATGCTAAATCATACGACACTCCAATGGCCACCGGCAACAAACTCGACAAGGATTTAAAAGGTAAACGTGTTGATCAAACGCTCTATCGAGGTATGATTGGCTCACTCCTTTATCTTACTGCTAGTAGGCCAGATAATATGTTTAGTGTTTGTGTTTGCGCTCGTTATCAATCTGACCCTAGAGAAGCACATTTAATTGCTGTGAAACGTATTATAAGATATCTCTCCGGCACTGTTAACCTTGGACTTTGGTATACCAAAGATTCGAATTTTAAACTTGTAGGTTATTCAGATGCGGATTATGCAGCATGCACAATTGATAGGAAAAGCACAAGTGGCACTTATCATTTCCTGGGATATCGACTTGTGTCATGGGCGAGTAAGAAACAAGCTTCATTGTCTGTATCAACAACGGAAGCAGAATATATCACTGCGGGAAGTTGTTGCTGTCAGATTCTATGGATGAAGCAGCAATTGGTGGACTATGTGTAGACACCCCGCCTTGGACCTCTCACCCCGATTGCATACATAGTATTTTTATTTTACTTGTTTTGTTAATTTCTGTAACTTCCGTTAAGTTCCTAACTGATTCCGTTAGTTTTGGACTAAACTGCATAACATAATTAATTTTAGAGTCATTTCTATCTTTCTGTCATTTTTACCCGCGGGCGCCTCCGACACTGTCAACGGGACGCGCGCGCCTCTCGCCCCAAAAGCGGGACTCTCGCGCTTCCCATTATGGCAGTTACGGATTGCAGCCTTTTCCCTCCCTTTTCTTGATCACAAACACTCCCTTTTTCATCCACATTCATCCCCCCTTATTTCATAACTCCCAATCCCACATTCTAAGCCTTTTCTTTAAAACAAAATATTTCCTTCTTTTATTTCTTTCATTTATTATTTTATTTATCTTATTTTTGATTGGTCAATTCTATTTCACATGGATGATCATCTTTTGCCTCCAACCTTTCCCTCTCCTTTTTACCTATAAAAACCACCTTCTTCTACCTTAGAAAGGACCTTCTCTTTTGACTTGAAATCTCTACACAAATACACTATACACAATTCTCCCAAGAATTCTCTTTACAAGAGTTCTCCCAACAAGAGTTTAACAAACCAAAACTCTACACAAATTGTTCTACAACAATCGCCTTACAACAACACCATTTTCAAGTCCAAGTTTGAAGCCCACTTTCTTAAGGTACTTTATTCTTCTTCTCTTATTTTACATGTCTTAGTAATGTATGCAATCCCCATCAATTGGGACATGACCAAATGACCACTTTAATACATTAAAGTTGGTTAAAGTTATCTCCCTACATTTTAATCTCTACTTTAATTTACCATTCTTTTCTTAACAAAATTGTTAGAATAGTTTGACATGTAATCTTTACCATTAAATAAATAAAACAACTCTCTTTTATTTTCCTTTGTATATTTCCCCTTTCTTTTCATTTTAATTGTTAGCAATCGTATATTAATAAATCGAAGGACTTTCTCATGCATTAGAACACCAAAAGTAGCAAGACCCGCGTAAGCGGGCGGAGTGGGTGTTTAAGTACTCCCCACTCCATCACCTAACCCCCGAACCCATCTTTTCCCGAATCTCTGGTTTTGTATATAAAATTGGCTTTTTTTAGGTTTTTCTTATGTTCCTCTAAAACATAGGTGGTGACTCTTAAAATCAAGTAGACATCCTAGGATAATTCACCGCTCTAGCCAAGTGGGGTTTTCCCGGGGTATCTACAGTGGCGACTCCGCTGGAGATATAGAGGGCTAAACTTGCATTTTCTGCTTTTGGTGTTCTAATTTTTGTTTTTTGGGCATTCTGGTAAAAAGGGTGGGAAGCGCGCGCTTCTGACCTTCTTGGCCTAAAGCGCGCGCGTCCGACCCCTTCTACCAGAATCACCGGCCTCTCATCTTGTCCTTCAAATTTCATGTAATTGTGCTAACAATTTCTGCAGGGGAAAAGTGTTTTTATTTAGGGTCAAGGCAGTCCCTTAAACCCATGAATTTGCAGGTAATGCCCAAAAGCGGGCGCCTCCACCTCTCTCAGTCTAACGCGCGCACTTCTGGTCCATTTTCCATAACAGAAACAGTGAACAGAATGGACAGTTTTGACAGTGTGTGGGCACCGGGCCCGCACATAGAATGATTTTACTTTCTGTTTATTTTATCGGTCAAACGGGTGATTCGAAAGTTGTAAATTATGTGCTTATTTGCTTTTATTTCTTTTTTCCTTTGAAAAAAAAATATACTTTGTCACTTGTTAGACCTCACACTACGCGCACAATTCCTATCAATTGCTCACTATCGAGTCGCATGAGTTTAACCCCAAACCCGTCGAGGCCCGTCCTAGAAAGTTTCAAGCTCCACTCGACCTTGACCCTTTCGAAGCGGTAAACCTCAGGCCATGGCGTAGTTCATGACTACATGCCGGGGGTGACCTTAAGCCTCTCTTTAGCTGAGCACCAACCACACAATTCTAGTTAGGGTCTAACACTCCGTGACCAAGTCGGTTTTCATGTACCGAGATTTCCCTAAACTAATGTCATCATATCATACATACCGTTTCCAAAAGAAACAAATGGTTGTTATGGGACAAAATAAAACTCCGTCCCCAAAAGTGGTTATTTTGGACGAAAATAAAAAATCCATCCCCGCATGTATGCTTAATGACATTAAATTTAGTTTAATCCCGTCACATGTAGGAATCACAAGCGTGGTGGAATCCGATGAGTATATGGGACCGCGAGAAGATCTATATACTAGTGTGATGATTCCATTATCTTTTCTTAGAAACCCCAAAAAGGACTATGTCCTTCCGACTTTTGTAAATAAATAAAAAAAAGAGTCATTTTTCTTTATGTGGTTTGAGTCTTTTCTCTTGTTCGTGGGTTAAGTCATTGGATTCAAAAGGTATTTGTGAGACCACCCTAAGATCAACCATGTTCTCTCCATAGGTCCAAATGGCTTCATGCGGCAACAACAACAAGGGTGAGAATACTTCCGTGTCCAACGAAAGGCTCTTCAGCATAATAAGAGCCATGGGGGAACACATGGATAAACTTGTCAAGGATGCCCGCCGCAAGGATGATTTGTGGCAAGACCGTCTTTATCTCGAGAGGAGAATTCATGAGGAAGAAGTGTCCGAACTTAAGGCTCGTTTGCAAGAGTTCACCAACAACAAGGCAAAGGTCAATGATAAGGCATGTTCAAGTGGCTCGCCCCTCAAGAGTCACAAAGGCTCTACCAACGACCGTGTGTACACTCCCCTCCAAGGCATGACAGTCAGCAAGGCCTATGAAGATCTCAAAGCAAAGGGACAAATTTCTCCTCTCCAAGGGTACAAGCAACCACAACCATTGCGTCGCAACCATGCCCACCACAAGTGGTGTGACTATCACCTATGCAGCGGTCACCTCACCGAGGATTGCTTCTCCATCCGCAACATCCTCCAATACTTGATTGACAATGGTGAGTTTACCGTGGTTGAAGAACAACAGTTAGAGAGTGAGAACATACAAGAACTCATCAAGGAAGGGGCTCAGATTTGAAATGGGGCTTCAACAAGGGATCATGCCACAAGGCCGACAACAACAATCTCCGTTTCTCTTTCTCTAACCTAGTAGTAGGAATAAAAAAAAAGGAGTCAAAAGTCCCTTGAGTGTGCATTAATGTTTCTCTCGTCCTATGTTAAAGTTCAAGTCTATTGAGTCATCAAATAAAAAGTCGTTCTTGTCCTCATACACTCTTCCAAGTTGTTCAATTTAATTCTTGGCAAAATGATGAAATGATGTCTAAACACGTTTTAGAACGAAAGCTATCACTTGAACGCCTAGAGCTAAACATCGACGACGACATCAACGATGAAGACAAAGCCAAGACAACAAGGAGCAACAACCACGGGAGAAATCAAGCAAGTTTTCAAAGGGGGATTAAAAAAAAAAAGGCTCGCTAGGTTGAAATCCTCAAATCAACCTAGGCAAAAGTTAGAGCACAAAAAAAAAAAAAAAAAAACCCCCTCAATCAAAGAAGTACAAGATCAACATCATTCCACCGATGAAGGACGAAGCAACAACCATCTCGACGAATGGAGCATCCACAAGAACTACGGTGACCTGAGCCTCTTCACTGGAGGAACGTAGGCAACCTTCGGGTCCGGTCTCATGCAAGAAAGAAGATATGTTTAGCTCTAGTGCGTTATGGTGATTGGCCTTCATTCTCGAACTTGTCAAGACATCTTTGTACGATTCATTTGCCAATGAATTAATCACCTCAAGATTGAACAACTTTCCTAGATTTGGAATCACTTTCCATTCCTTGTCAAGTCTAGGGCTTCTATTCTTTCTGCATACTCCCCAATTTCTTGCAATCAAACTGGGGCTTTCTTTCTCTTCTCTCTTAATGACTTACTTGCCTTCGTGAGTCATTCAAAAAATATACTTACATGAAGTCAATACTAGGGACACTTCCCTAGTCGAGTCAATGTCACTCATCTTTAGTGACAAGAGGTCTTCACCGCAAAATCACATGTCTCTCATCCTTCGCTAGAGTCAATGCACACTTCCTCATTAATCGAGTCAAAATGAAGACGCAAAAGAGATGCCCGCTAGATTGAAAACCTGAAAGGGCGGTGTAGGCAAAAAAATAGGGTGCGTCATAAAAAAAAAATGAGAAAGTGAGAGAGATAAGGGAAAGAGAAATGGAGATCTCTGGCCTCTAAGGAAGACAACTGCACAAGTTCTACATTGGGTCTCCTCAGCAAGTCAATCCCCACCGAGCCAACTTTGGAATTGCAAAAGGCTTGACGAGATATGGCACCATCAAAGGTCATTTTGGGTTATTGAAAGATTGTTCTTGCAATGTGCGTCTTTGGGCTCATGAGAAAGAAAGCCCGTGGTAACCAAGATCCGTCCGAGAACGAGCCTATCATTGAAGGGGTATGAGGTTGCACAAAATAATCCCTAGCTAGTCAGTTGGTTTTGGGCAGTGAGCAACAACATGTAATTCAAGCTTCTACAAGCATGTCCCTCTAAAGTATGCCGAAAGACTCCGAGAATGGAGTAGCTCTTGCCATGTCCCTTGTATTTGTTCCCCCACACGAGGATGAGTCTCTTGCTTTGCTCGACAAATGATGACGCCCTAGGGTCTATTTGACTCAAGAACGAGAGCTTCTGTTTTGCTTCTTATTTGATAGTTAATGAGCCCTAGGGGCTACGATCAAGAAAGATGTGTGAGACTATCCTTAAAGTCTCTCAAAGGAATGTCGAGAAGCACGTTCTGTCATGTATCTTATACTGTTCCCCCGATCAAGGATAGGCCCTTCTCGTTCCACTCCTAATCAATGGTGTCACTCTAGGGGTACGATCAAGTTTTAAAGGCTCCCTCGGCAAGAAGAAATTCACTTCAGTGTCCCTGACGGAGTCATGTGCAACATTGGAAGCTTCGTCAATTCGGCACCGAAGGTCTCAAGGGGCTTCGCAATCTACAATCTTTGGGGCTACAGCATTACAGTGATACAAGCAAAGGGCAATATTGGGGCTTCGCAACCGACAGTCTTTTGGGACAACAACGCTCAAGCAATGCAATGTGGAAAAGTCTTATATGAAAGGGATCAAACTTCAATGGTCCCTCAACACTTCCAGTCAAAAGGCCTCATGGTTTTAAATGAAGGTGTAGACACCCCGCCTTGGACCTCTCACCCCGATTGCATACAAAGTATTTTTATTTAACTTATTTTCATTAATTTCTGTTACTTCGGTTAAGTTCCTAATTGATTCCGTTAGTTTTGGACTAAACTGCATAACAGAGTTAACTTTTAGGGTCATTCTGTCATTCTGTCATTTTTCACCCGCGGGCGCTTCCGGCACTGCCAGTGAGCCGCGCGCGCGTCCCGCCCCAAAAGCCGGACCCACGCGCTTCCCACTTTGGCAGTAACGGATTGCACCTTATTTCCCTCCCTTTTCTTATTTACAAACATATTTTCTTGATCACAAAAACCACATTTTTATATCCACATTCATCCCCCCTTTTCTCATTAACTCCCAATCCCAAATTCTAAGCCTTTTCCCAAAAAACTAATATTTCTTTCATTTAATTATTTGATTTCTTTTATTTTTTTTATTTTTCTTTTATTCATTTATCTTATTTGTGATTGGCTCATTCCATTTCACATGGATGACCAATTTCCCTCCATCATTTCCCTCTTTTTTTACCTATAAAAACCATCATCTTCTACCTTGGAAAGGGACTTCTTTTTGGACTTCTTTTGGACTTCCTTTTGGATTCAAACCTTGATTCACCAACTACATTATACACAAATTCTCCCAACAAGAGTTCTTAGTAACAAGACTCTACACAAATTGTTCTACAACAATTTCATTACAATAACAACACTTTCAAGTCAAGGTTCCAAGTCCTCTTTCTCAAGGTACAACTCCATTTTCTTCCTTTGTTTTCTTCTTCTTGATGTATGCAATCCCCATTAATGGGACATGACCAACATGACTACTTCAAATATTGAAGTAGTTAAGGTTATCTCCCTACATTTTAATCTTAACTTTAATTCACCATGTTAATTTCTCTTCATCTCTTAATGTAATTCTTTAATATTACTTGTTACATGTAATCTTTATCATTAAATAAATAAAACAATTCTATTTTATTTCCCCTTTATTTCCCCTTTCTTCTCATCACAATTGTTAGCACATTTCTATTTAATTAATTGAAGGACATGTAAATATTAGAACACCAATAGTAGCAAGACCCGCGTAAGCGGGCGGAGGGTGTTTTAAGTACTTCCCACTCCGTCACCTAACCCCCGAACCCTTCTCTCCCGAATCTCTGGTTTTGTACATAAATTAGGCTATTTCTAGGTTTTTCTTATGTTCCTTTAAAAACATAGGTGGTGACTCTAAAACAATCTAAAACAAGTTAGACATCCTAGGATAATTCACCGCTCTAGCCAAGCCGTGGTTCCCCGGGGTATCTACAGTGGCGACTCCGCTGGGGATGTTTAGAGGGTTAAACTTGTGTTCTTAACTTTTGGTGTTCTTATTACTGTTTTCTGGGCATTCAGGTAAAAAGGGTGGGAAGCGCGCGCCTCTGGCCTTCTTGGCCTAAAGCGCGCGCGTCCGACCCCAATTACCAGAATCGCCCGCCTCCTTTCTGTCCTTCAATTCCGTGTTTCTGTGCTAACAAATTCTGCAGGGAAAGTTTTCTAATTAAGGGTCAAGGCAATCTCTTGAACCCACTGATTTGCAGGTTCTCACCCAGAAGCGGGCGCCTCTGCCCTTCTTCCTCTCACAACGCGCGCGCCTTCCGCATAGGCAACCCAATGCGCGCGTTCTGGGCGCATTCCCGGAACAGAACAGTGCACAGAAACAGAACAGATGACAGTGTGTGGGCACCGGGCCTGCATACAATTCTTTTACTTTCTGTTTATTTTTATCGGTCACACGGGTGATTCGAACGTTGTAATTATGTGCTTATTTGTTTTTTTTATTTATTTCTTTTGAAAAAAAAAATAATGTTTTGTCACATGTTAGACCTCACACTACATGCACATATACTTATCAACTGCTCACTATCGAGTCGCACAAGTCCAACCCCAAACCCGTCGAGGCCCGTCCTAGAAAGTTTCAAGCTCCACTCGACCTTGGCTCTTTCGAAGCGGTAAACCTCAGCCGTGGCGTAGTTCATGACTACATGCGGGGGTGACCTTTGGAGCCTCATATTCAAGCCGAGCATAAGCCACACAATTCTAGTCTAGGGTCCTAACACTCCGTGACTCAAGTCGGTTTCCATGTGCCGAGATTTCCCTAAACTAATGTCTTCAAATCATACATGCCAATTGGTTGCAATGGACGAAATAAAACTCCGTCCCCAAAATGGCTATTTTGGACGAAAAATAAAAATCCGTCCCCGCATGTATGATTTACTACATTAATTTAGTTTAATCCCGACACATGTAGGGCTCACAAGCGTGGTGGAATCCGATGAGTATATGGGGACCGCGGGAAGGTCTATATACTAGTGTGACGATTCCACTATTTTTTCTAGAAACCCCTCCGTTCCTTCCGACTTTTGTAAATAAAAAAAAAAAAAAAACAAAAAAGAGTCATTTTCTTTATATGGTTGAGTCTTTTTTGTGTTTGTGGTTAAATTTATTTTACTCAAAAGGTGTTTGTGGGGCCAATCTAAGATCAGCCGTGCTCTTCCAATAGGTCCAATGGCTTCCACGGCGACAACAACAACGGTGGAATGATTTCGTGTCCAACGAAGGGTTACTCAACGTAATGAAATCAATGGGGAACAATGGATAGGATTGTCGAGGATGCCCGCCGTAAAGACAATTTGTGGCAAGCCCGTTTCGATATCGACAAGAGGATTCACAAAGAAGAGGTTTCCGAACTCAAGGCCCGTCTTGATTATGAAAGAAGAATTCACAAGGAAGAGGTTTCCGAACTCAAAGCCCATTTGCAAGAGCTCACCGACAGCAAAGCAAAGTTCAATGATAAAGCATGCTCAAGTGGCCCGAACCTCAAAAGCTACAAAGGTACCACCAACAACCGAGTTTTCACTCCTCTCCAAGGAGTAATCCAAGCCGAGGCATTTGAATTTTGGTGGCAAAGGGAAGATCAAACCTTTGGAGGGGTACAAGCCGAAGGCGATACTGAAAAATCATGCTCATGGTGAATGGTGCGGCTACCACAAGCATAGTGCCCACACTGAAGGGTGCTTCCTTCTCCGAAACATTATCCAAGATTTGATCGACAACGGCGAATTTACCGGGGTGAAGAGCAACTCATCAAAGGAGTGGCTTGGTTTTGAAATGGGGGCTTCAACAAAGAGGACGACGACAATAATCTCCGTTTCTCTTCTCTACCTAGTAGTAGGAATAAAAAAAAAAAAAAAAAAAGAGTCAAAAGTCCTCTTTTTGTGTGCATTAATGTTTTCTCTCGTCCCTGTTAAGTGTCGAGTCTTCTTATCAAAAAAAGCCGTTCTGTCCTTATACACTCTTCCAAGGTTGTCGATCTAATCTTGGCAAAATGATGAAAAATGTCTAAACAAGTTTTAGAACATGCCATCACTTGAACGCCTAGGGCTGCAAACATCGACGCCAACATCAACGACGAAGCCAAGACAAACAAGGTGGAGCAACAATCATGAAGAAGTCAAGCAAAGTTTTCAAAAGGGGATTAAAAAAAAAAAAAAAAAAGGCTCGCTAGGTTGAAACCATCAATCAACCTAGGCAAAAGTTAGAGCCACAAAAAAAAAAAAAAAAAAAAAAAAAAAAATCCCCCTCAATCAAAGAAGTTCACATCAAGATCACACATTCCCTCCACCAAAAAGGAGGACGAAGCTACACGACGAAGCAACAATTCCATCCCGAAGAATGGAGAATTCACAAGAACTACGGTGACCTGAGCCTCTACACTGGAGGAACGTAGGCAACCTGCGGGTCCGGTCTCATGCAAGAAAGAAGATATGTTTAGTCCTAACGCGTTATGGTGATCGGCCTTCATCTCGAACTTGTCAAGACATCTTTGTACGATTCATTTGCCAATGAATTAATCACCAAAAGATTGAACAACTTTCTTAGATTTGGAATCGCTTTCCGTTCCTAGTCGAGTCTAGGGCTTCTATTCTTTCTGCATACCCCCAATTTCTTGCAATCAAATTGGGACTTTCCTTCTCTTCTCTCTTAATGACTTACTTGCCTTCGCGAGTCATTCAATTCAATAAAAAATACATGTCAATACTAGGGACACTTCCCTAGTCAAGTCAATGTCACTCACCTTTAGTGACAAGAGGTCTCCACCGCAAAATCACATGTCTTATCTCCTCAGCTAGAGTCAATGCACACTTCCTCATCAATTAAGTCAAAAAAATAAATAAAAAAATGATGAAGACGCAAAAGAGATGCCCGCTAGATTGAAAACCCGAAAGGGCGGTCTAGGCAAAAAACAGGGTGCGTCATAAAAAAAAATGAGAGAGTGAGAGAGAGAAGAGAAAGAGAAATGGAGATCCCCGGCCTCTAAAGAAGACAAGTTCTACATTGAATCTCCTCAGCAGTCAATTCTCCACCGAGTCAACTTTGGGATTGCAAAAGGCTCGACAAGATATGGCACCATCAAAGTTGTTTTGGGTTATTGCATCATTCTCCAGCAGTGTGCATTTTTGGGTTCATGAAAAGAAGGCCCGTGGTAACCAAGATCCATCCGGAACAAGCCCATCATAAAAGGGCACGAGGTTGCACAAATAATCCCTAGCTAGTCAATTGGCTTGGGCAGCAAATAGCAACAACATGTGTCTCAGTTTTCAAGGCTTCTTCAAGTATGTGCTTCTAAAGTACGCCGAAAGGCTCCCGAGAAATGGAGTAGCTCTTGCCATATCCTCTCATGTTTATTCCCTCACACGAGGACGAGTCACTCTTGCTTTGCTCAACAAATGGTGACGCCCTAGGGGCTATGTGACTCAAGAACAAGGGATTCTTTTGCTTCATTTGGCAATCAATACGCCCTAGGGGCTATGCTCAAGAAAGATGTGTGAGACTATCCTCCTCAAAGTCCCTCAAAAGGGATGTCAAAAAGCCCTCTTGTCATGTGTGCCCGTGCTCATTTCCCCAATCAAGGGTGGACCTTTCTCGCAATCAATGATGGAACTCTAGGGGCTACGGTCAAGTCTTAAAGGCTCCCTTGGCAAAGAACAATTAACTCCCCAGCAGTATCCCCAGCCAAGTCATGTGCAACATTGGAAGCTTCCTCAATTCAGCACCGAAGGTCTCAACGGGCTTCGCAATCTACAATATTTTGGGCTACGGCATTACAGTAATCCGAGCAAAGGGCAATATTGGGGCTTCACGACCGACAGTCTTTTGGGCAACAATACTCGAGCAACGCAATTTGGGAGTAGTCTCCATGAAAGGGATCAAGCTTCAAAGGGTCTCTTAACACTTCAAGTCAAAGGCCTCTTGGTTTTAAAATGAAGACTCCGATGTTATGAATGAAGTTGATGATTTTTGTTAGAACTTTCAACGAGATCATGAAGAAAGTCTTAGAGAAAAGGAAAAAGATTCAATATGCTAAACTCTAATCAAAACAGGGTTATAGCGGGAAATGCCACGGCCAATCCCATTGTTTCTGCAATTCAGCACCCCCTTCTCCAAGATCAAAAGCACAAGGTGCAGCTCAGATAAAGTTGGGCCACAGCACTGGTTGCATCCAAAGATCCGTCTTTAGTTCAACTCAAGAAGAGTCAAGCAAGCATACTCATTTGGGACTTTATCACCCCAAGACCTTATCCTCTGCGACCTCGACGGTACCGCAAGACATTACTGCATCCTTTGACATAAACCCTCCGCCATTTGGGTATCAACCACAATGAGGCCATTCCTCTCCCCCAGTAAGAGCGAGAAGGGGATCTCTATCAAAAATTCTACCCGACGGTACATCCGCTCTCAATGCCGAGCCAATCACAAGATAATTTGGAGCTTTACATTCCACCGTCTTGAAGCTCACAAACAAAAAGTCCATGACATTTGGGGCTTATAAATCTCTCGAATCTTGGCATCAACGACCTCCTCTTGTGGCTTGCTCACTACAACAACAAAGGGCGATTTACTCGAATGGGCCAAAAGCTGATTTATCTTGGAGCTATGCAAGTCCCTCAAAATTTGGCATCAAAGGCATTCTAGGGGCTTTACAATCAGAAACCCCTCATCTCGGCATCAAAAGCCTTTTGAAGCCCCATAATCGACAAATCTCTTGGGGCTAGACATCAATCTTTTGGGCACACCGGCGACAACAGAATTCAAGCGAGGCAATCCGGACTTCGACTGAACATGATTTGATCTTGGGTTGGCTTCACAAGCACACAATGGTTAAAATGGTTCACCCACGAACTAAAAAAAAAAAAATCTTTTCCTCACATGTGTGCATATTCTTTCCTTTCTAATCTAAAAAAAAAAAAAAAAGATTTTTCTTTTTCTTTCTCCTTCTATGTGCAAAATTATGTGCTTTACTTTACTTTGCTCCTAGCTTCTCCTCCAGATTTCTCCATCATCCTTGAACTACGCTGGTCTGATTCTCTTCAAGGGATACGTAGGCAGCCTTTTGGCACGACCAACCCATCATCCATAGTACCATCTCGCCAACCCAACATTAAGGGCATTCTCTCATCAACATCTAAAGAATGGACATTCTCCATCAAAGCATCCTCCGCGGACATCAAGAATCCATCTCCACTCAAGCGGCAATGGTAAGTGAAGGTATGAATACATCCAATGCTTTCCTCAAAATCACACCGCACACAAGATCACTCTCTACATTCTTACTTCTCTCTCATTGCAAGGGTGTTCCAAAATCCCATCACACCACGAGCACAATTTATCTCTCTTCATTTCACACTTCATGCATCTTCTTGCAAGAACACATATACCTGTCAAGCACACACATAACAGGTACCACCACGAAGTCAACAGCATCCGCTACTCAAATCACTTCATTCCTTCCAGAAAGTGGTCAACCGTGCCCACACCCCACAAAGTCAACAACATAAGCAGATGCGGCTCCAAGTCGGCAACTCGGTCCATATCGAGACAAGCTCCCATGAGCTCCAAGTCGGCAACTCGGTCCATATCGAGACAAGCTCCCATGAGCTCCAAGTCGGCAACTCGGTCCATATCGAGACAAGCTCCCAAGAGCCCCAACTCAACAACTCGGTCCTTATCGAGAAAAGCTCCCATGAGCTCCAATACAACACTCCAGCAAAAAACTCTCACACAGGGAGCGCACCCCTATCTCTAGCAATTTCAAATTACTGCTTTCAACGAGTCTTTGCTTTCTTTTCTTTCTTTTTCTTTGTCGACGTCCTCGGCGGGTGTTTTTACTTTCGTCGACGCGTTTTGCTTTGCAATCCACGTTGCCGAGGGGCTCTGTAGACACCCCGCCTTGGACCTCTCACCCCGATTGCATACAAAGTATTTTTATTTAACTTATTTTCATTAATTTCTGTTACTTCGGTTAAGTTCCTAACTGATTCCGTTAGTTTTGGACTAAACTGCATAACAGAGTTAACTTTTAGGGTCATTCTGTCATTCTGTCATTTTTCACCCGCGGGCGCTTCCGGCACTGCCAGTGAGCCGCGCGCGCGTCCCGCCCCAAAAGCCGGACCCACGCGCTTCCCACTTTGGCAGTAACGGATTGCACCTTATTTCCCTCCCTTATTTACAAACATATTTTCTTGATCACAAAAACCACCTTTTTACATCCACATTTATCCCCCCTTTTCTCATTAACTCTCAATCCCAAATTCTAAGCCTTTTCCCAAAAAACTAATATTTCTTTCATTTATTATTTGATTTCTTTTATTTCTTTTATTTTTCTTTTATTCATTTATCTTATTTGTGATTGGCTCATTCCATTTCACATGGATGACCAATTTCCCTCCATCATTTCCCTCTCTTTTTTACCTATAAAAACCATCATCTTCTACCTTGGAAAGGGACTTCTTTTTGGACTTCCTTTTGGATTCAAACCTTGATTCACCAACTACATTATACACAAATTCTCCCAACAAGAGTTCTTAGTAACAAGACTCTACACAAATTGTTCTACAACAATTTCATTACAATAACAACACTTTCAAGTCAAGGTTCCAAGTCCTCTTTCTCAAGGTACAACTCCATTTTCTTCCTTTGTTTTCTTCTTCTTGATGTATGCAATCCCCATTAATGGGACATGACCAACATGACTACTTCAAATATTGAAGTTAGTTAAGGTTATCTCCCTACATTTTAATCTTAACTTTAATTCACCATGTTAATTTCTCTTCATCTCTTAATGTAATTCTTTAATATTACTTGTTACATGTAATCTTTATCATTAAATAAATAAAACAATTCTATTTTATTTCCCTTTTCTTCTCATCACAATTGTTAGCACATTTTTATTTAATTAATTGAAGGACATGTAAATATTAGAACACCAATAGTAGCAAGACCCGCGTAAGCGGGGCGGAGTGGGTGTTTAAGTACTTCCCACTCCGTCACCTAACCCCCGAACCCTTCTCTCCCGAATCTCTGGTTTTGTACATAAATTAGGCTATTTCTAGGTTTTTCTTATGTTCCTTTAAAAACATAGGTGGCGACTCTAAACAATCTAAAACAAGTTAGACATCCTAGGATAATTCACCTCTCTAGCCAAGCCGTGGTTCCCCGGGGTATCTACAGAAGGCTCCGATGATATGAATGAATTTGATGATTCTTGTTAGAACTCACAGCGAGATTATGAACGAAGTCTTAGAGAAAAGGAAAAAGATTCAATATGCTAGATTCACCCGGCTGAGTTATAGCGGGCAATGCCAATATGTTAACTCTATAAGCAGAGTTACGGCCAATCCCAATGTTTCTGCAATATAGCACCCCCTTCTCCAAGATCAAAAGCACAGGCTGCATCCGAAGATCCGCCGTCGGTTCAACTCAAGAAGACTCAAGCAAACATACCATTCGAGACTTTATCACACCAAGACCTTATCATCAGCAAACAACATCACCATCTCCCACGAGACATTTCCCAAAGACCCTACTGCATTCTCAACATGGGCCTTCCACCACTTGGGTGCCAACCACAACGAGGCAATTCATCTCCCCTGCAAGAGTAAGAGCGAGATCACTTTCATGAGTTCTATCCAATGGTGCATCCGCTCTCAATACAATGCTAAGAAAGTTGGGGCTTCACACCGAAAGTTCCTCGCATCCCGCCATCTTAAAGCTCATATGACATTTGGGGCTTAGCAATCTCTCAAAGCTTGGTATTAATGATTTTCTCTTGGGGCTTTCCCACGTCGACAACAAAAGATAGTTTATTTGAATGGGATAAGAGTTGATTCATCTTGGGGCTTCATAAGCCACTCAAAGTTCAGCATTCGAGGGGCTTTACAATCAACAACCCCTTGGCATCTCGGCATCAATAGTCCTTTTAAAGCCCCATAAACGACAAATCTCTTGGGGCTAGACATCAATTTTTGTTGGACACCGCGGCGACAACATTCAAGCGAGGCAATCCGAACGTCGATCGAACATGACTTGATCTTGGGTTGGCTTTACAAACACACAATGGTTAAAATGGTTCACCCACGAACTAAAAAAATTCTTTTTCTCACGTTGTGCATATTCTTTTCTTTCTAATTAAAAAAAATATTATTTTCTTTTTTCTTTTCTTGCGCAAAAGTATGTGTTTCCTTTTTGCTTTGCTCCTAGCATTCTCCCCCAGCATTCTCCATCATCCTTGAACTACGCTGGTCTGATTCTCTTAAAGGGATACGTAGGCAGCCTTTTGGCACGACCAACCCATCACCCAGAATACCATCTCACCGACACTCCATCAAGGCATCCACCACCACAACACTAATCCATCCAACAGCAATGGTAAGTGAAGGTATGAATACATCCAAGGCTTTTCTCAAATCACACCGCACACAAAATCACTTTCTCAATTCTTACAAAAATTCTCTCTCATGCAAAAATACCTTCAAATCACATCACACCACAAGCACAATTTCTCTCATAACTTCCATTTCACATCCCATACATGTCACAAGCACATATACCTGCAAAGCACACACTTAACAGGTACCACCACAAGGTCAACATCATCTGCAACTCAAGGCACTTCATCCCCAGCAGAAAGTGATCCACCGTCAACTACGCCTGCATCCCACAGAGTCAAACAATTACAGTTCAATGACAACAGCTCGATCCATGGTGAGCCGCAAAATCACCACTTTTCCATCAAGCAACACAACAATATCACATATAGGAAGACGGAGCCTCGGTTCCCGCCATCCGCAAACAGATCCCGCATCAGCAAACGGATCTCGCATCAGCAAACGAATCCCATATCAGCAAACGGATCCCGCATCAGCAAACAGATCCCGCTTCAGCAAACGGATCCCGCATCAGCAAACAGATCCCGCTTCAGCAAACGGATCCCACATCAGCAAACGGATCCCGCACCAGCAAACGGATCCCGCTTCAGCAAACGGATCCCGCATCAGCAAACGGATCCCGCTTCAGCAAACGGATCCCGCATCAGTAAACGGATCCCGTATCAGCAAACGGATCCCGCTTCAGCAAACAGATCCCGCATCAGCAAGCGGATCCCGCTTCAGCAAACGGATCCCGCATCAGCAAACGGATCCGGCTTCAGCAAAACGGATCCCGCCATATCCTTTCTATATCAATAAATCCGCTCACACAGGGAGCGCACCCCTATCCTTTGCAAATTTCAAATTCATGTTTTATCGAGTCTTTGTTTTCTCTTGTCGATGTCCTCGGCGGTTGTCTTTTTTTCGTCGACACGTTTTTGCCTTGCAATCCACGTCGCCGAGGGGCTCTGTAGACACCCCGCCATAGACCTCTCACCCCGATTGCATACATAGTATTTTTATTTTACATGTTTTTGTTAATTTCTGTTACTTCCGTTAAGTTTTTAACTGATTCCGTTAGTTTTGGACTAAGCTGCATAACATAATTAATTTTAGAGTCATTTCTGTCTTTCTGTCATTTTTACCTGCGGGCGCCTCCGACACTGTCAACGGGACGCGCGCGCCTCTCACCCCAAAAGCGGGACATGCGCGCTTCCCATTATGGCAGTTACGGATTGCAGTCTTTTCCCTCCATTTTCTGGATCACAAACACTCCCTTTTTCATCCACATTCATCCCCCTTATTTCATAACTCCCAATCCCACATTCTAAGCCTTTTCTTTAAAACAAAATATTTCCTTTTTTATTTTATTTGATTTTCTTTTATTTCTTTTATTTATTATTTTATTTATCTTATTTTTGATTGGTCAATTCCATTTCACATGGATGATCATCTTTTCCCTCCAACCTTTTCCTCTCCTTTTTACCTATAAAAACCACCTTCTTCTACCTTAGAAAGGACCTTCTCTTTTGACTTGAAATCTCTATACAAATACACTATACACAATTGTCCCAAGAATTCTCTTTACAAGAGTTCTCCCAACAAGAGTTTAACACAACAAAACTCTACACAAATTTTTCTACAACAATCGCCTTACAACGACACCATTTTCAAGTCCAAGTTTGAAGCCCACTTTCTTAAGGTACTTTATTCTTCTTCTCTTATTTTACATATCTTAGTAATGTATGCAATCCCCATCAATTGAGGCATGACCAAATGACCACTTTACTACATTAAAGTTGGTTAAGGTTATCTCCCTACATTTTAATCTCTACTTTAATTTACCATTCTTTTCTTAACATAATTGTTAGAATAGTTTGACATGTAATCTTTACCATTAAATAAATAAAACAACTCTATTTTATTTTCCTTTGTATATTTCCCCTTTCTTTTCATTGTAATTGTTAGCACTCGTATATTAATAAATCGAAGGACTTTCTCATGCATTAGAACACCAAAAGTAGCAAGACCCGCGTAAGCGGGGCGGATTGGGTGTTTAAGTACTTCCCACTCCGTCACCTAACCCCCGAACCCATCTTTTCCCGAATCTCTGGTTTTGTATATAAAATTGGCTTTTTTTTTAGGTTTTTCTTATGTTCCCTAAAACATAGGTGGCGACTCTTAAAATTAAGTAGACATCCTAGGATAATTCACCGCTCTAGCCAAGTGGGGTTTTCCCGGGGTATCTACACTATGATATAATCGAAGAAAACTGTCCCATCTACTGCGACAACACTTATTGCTGTTTCTGAAAATCCTGTCATGCACTCCAAAACCAAGCACATCGACATCAAATATTACTTCCTCAAAGACCACGTGGAGAAAGGAAATATTCATTTAGAACACGTGGAAACCGACTTTCAAATCGCCGACATTCTAACAAAAACACTTGACGCGAAACAGTTCATCTTTTTGAGAGGTGAAATGGGTATGCTTGAACTCAACTAATTCCATATAGTTTTGTTATTACTAATGATTTTATGTTTTGTTGAGTTATAAGTATCCTAGGTTAAAAAGGTAAATCAATTTCTGAGTTTCAAGGAAACTATGCGCCTGGTCTGCTCCTCCCTCACTCTCGCGCGCCCCAGTGCCTTATGCTTCTATCCTTACTGCGCGCCCCTATTGAGTAACGCGCCTACCATGCGTCTAATGTTTGCGGCTCAATCAATGCTCCAAAATTTAATTTTTTCAATGATTGAACGTATTCAATTTTCACAAGTACCAGGTATGTTTTCATTTATTATAGAATCTTTGTCTTTTGACATTCCATGATTGTTCAAGGGTACTTGTGCAATCAATTTTCCCTCGTTTTTCGTTTTTAAAAAAATTTATTTTCTGGGGATATATTTCTTGCACCCCAAACTTACACCAAAACAGATGTTTTTGGGGTTTGTGCAAAAACTTGGTCATAATTGTTCATACACTTATGAGGGAAGTGGGACAATTTCTCTTTACCCATAATGTCACATCAATGTACTTTGGGTCATTCAGTATTTATGAGCCGTCATTTTTATAACCCTCACCATTAATGCACCTCACCTCACCATAAATGCCATCTTTTCAACTTCTCCTTTTTAGAAACCCTAACCTATATATATATACTAACCCTTCACCTCCTATTTTCCTTTTCCATCATTACATCTCTCTCAGTCTCTCTCTGTCGCACGCTCTCTCTCTTTCTCTTTGTTCATTTTTCTTCTCCATTTTCTCTCTCTATATATATACATTTATGGGTCCTAAGAAAGCTTCGAAATCAACTCAAGACGAATTGGTATGGATTTCTAACCCTAATCTCATTTATTTTCTACAAATCTCATTTTTTCTGGGTTTCTCGTCTTTTTAGAAAACCGAAAATCAACTTTTCTTGATTAAACTCGTTTCGATTCTCCGTTTTCAAAATCGTTTGTTAGGTTTTGTTCGATTTGCGTTTTAGAATCTTTTAAACTACACTTTTCAACGATCAATTCGTTTTATTTTGCGAATCCGAAGATTTTCCATTTTTAACTTTTTGAAATTTCGGATCTTTGAATCCATTTTCTGGGTTCGTTGTTAATTTGTTCTTGTTTTGGCTTATATTTTTGTGATCCTTGTGTTCATGCAGTCATTTTGACATATTGTGTCCTTGATTTGGTGAAGTTTCATGATTTATGTGTTCTTGGTGTTCTTCGAGCAGTCAAGACATGTTCTTCGTTATTTTTACATGACTTGGGTTTCAAAATTTTCAAAACCTGTTTTTCAAAATTTTCATGTTTGATTCTTAATTCCTTCATGATTATGCTTTTTTGCTTGTTTGTGTGTTTTTGTGTGTTTTTATGCTAAGTACAAATTATTTACATAGTTATGCGCCTAAATATAAATCAATGCGCCTAGCTGATTATGCGCCTATTGATATTATGCGCCTCAAGTGATTCATGCGCCTAACATGTGTATGCGCCTCTGGCTATTACAAATGTTATGCGCCTCAATCCTTCATGCGCCTAATAATATTATGCGCCTATATATCTTATGCGCCTCAATTCATACTTAGTCAAATTTTTATGTTTAATTTTTCCTTAGTATTTTACATAGATCCATAATATACGCCTTGTATACCAATGCGCCTTCAAAATTTCATGCGCCTGATTCTTCTGTGCGCCTCAAATTTCCTATGCTCCTATTTTATACTTTGCTCATCTTATGATTCTATGCGCCTGATACACTCCTAACTTAAATCATTGTTATTTTTTTAGGATCCTGCAAATTTCAAACCAGGTGAGACATTCGATGTCCCTGAGCTATTTGCTAACCAAATGGGCATCGATGTAATGGCTTATATACAGACTACTGGGCTTCTCCCTTTATTCACGATGGATCAACCCTACTATGCGCCTCTGCTAGTAGATGAGTTCTTTTCCACTGCTGAAATTGTAGAGATTCCAACAGAGACTCCTGGTCATACTCGTTATAGAATCAATGCAACTGTTCATAATGTTCCAGTCAGTGTTTCTTACACTTCTATCAAGAATCTACTTGAGTTTCCCATCACAGGGGAACTAAGTGTGGCAGAGAAATCTATGATTTACGCGCCTGCAGCTCAGAATTTGATAGCGCAGACCTTCCTTCGCATTCCTACTTTACAGAATAATATCAAGGCAGTTGAAATACGAGATGGTGGCGACCTCATAGCGCAAATCTCATTGGTACCTCCATTGTGTTCAAGATGGGCAATGTGAACAGATTCACTATGGAACATTGGGAGTACACTGCAGCAATTATGGGTCGGTCAAGGCTCAACTGGCCTCAAGTGTTGATGAAAACCTTGATGGAACAAGTTGATAAGTATAACAAGAACAAGGATGAGGGCAAAACTAAGTTCAAGACTCATTGCCGTATCCACACCAAACTCTTCATGACAAATCCTACTCTGGCACAGTTCTTAAATGCTAATGCTGATCACAAGTCTGACGATGTGCCAATTTTTGGTAAGGCTAACTTGGTTCTCAAGAGGGGCAGAAAGCGCATGGAAAAGCGCGCACCTAGGGTTCGAGGTGAAGCCATAGTGGATGAAGCCACTGAATCAGATGAGGCTAAAAACGGCGCAGTTGATGGCGCAGATGGTGAAAAGGACGGCGTAGAAACTGGCGCACAGCCAAGCGCAGTTTCTGGCGCAGAAAAAGATAAGGGAAAAAGGATTGCAAGTGGGAACAGAAAACCAAAGCTCCCCAGATCAGATAAGGATGATGAGATCGAGTTCAAACGTTCTAAGGATGCCAGTAGAATGGAAGCACAGAAGAAAAAAGATGAGGATTATCAGTTAAAGAAGGCCGCTGCTGCTGAAAATCTTGAGAGGCAAAGAGGCGCAGGTTCTAGCGCAGATCCTCCGCGCGCCTGCACATTCTGCGCCTCTCCCCCCTCGTGCGCCTACTATCAAGTTATATTCTAAACAGCAGCAGGTCAAAGATAGAGTTTTAACTGATCTTTTTGATGACCCAGAGGAACAAGTTCAGGGGGAGCCAGAGCCTTTGAAGAAGCGCAGAACTGTTCCTGCGCCCACGGCTCCTGCACCTCCTACTCAGATTGCAGTTCCTACAACTTCATTTGACTCCGTAGTTCGTGAACGGGTTTATGATGCTTTTGGAGAATCAAATGCTGATTATACTCCCTCTTCTCCGTGCCCTACTCCAGCGCCTAGCTCTACTCAAGCCCCTCCTCCTCCCTCTCCTGATATGAGTATGGTTATTTCACTCCTCCAGTAACTCCAGCAAGGCCAAGCTCACATTAATTCTCAAATGGAGCTTCACACCACTATGCTTACTCAGCAAGCTGATGAGATTGCTGCCATTAAGGGGGAGATGGTGCGCATAAATGCTGATATAAAGGACAAACATTTCCTTACTCCTCAGCAATGGAATGATGCTATTGATCAGATGAATGAGTTATTTAAAGGTACTCTTGTTTCCCTTCATGATCGAATTGACGGTGGTATCAAACTCACTGATGGCCAAGATTTCATTAATGCTATAAGGGAAGTAGAGTCAAATATAGCATCAGATATAAGGAAGTTATTTGAGATGGTGGCTGGAGATAGCAAAAAATTATTGAGTGTTGTTGATAAACTCAAGGAAGTTAAGGATGAGCTAAAAATCCTTGGATTAACTATCTATGGCGCAGAACCTAGTACTGAACCAAGCGCTGCTCCAAACCCGCCTGAAACCCCTGTGCCTACTTCTAGTTCAGCTCCTGGCACACCGGTTGACTTTAGCTCCTTAATTTCTAAGATGGATGTTTTGAAGGAATTAATGGTCACTCATTTCAGCGCCGCGCATTCTAGCGCAGACAGGCACGCAGAAAGAACCTCTGCTGATATTATCTCTGCTCAAACTGCTGTTGAAGCAAACTTTCAAACATTTACTGAGAACTTTTCACATCAGCATGCCATTACTCAGTGCACCATTGATGAGTATCAAAACATCAATGTCAGTTTTCCTTTTGAAAACCCATTTGCATCCTATGGTTTTTACACATTCGGGTGCATCTATCAAGTTCCAAACTTGATTATCATAATGGATTTAATTTCAGATTCCATGGCTCCAAGCTATTTATCTGAATCATGAGAGGACATCGCTTCTTGGTACGAAGTAGGTTCATCATTCTCAATGATTTCTACTTCATTAATATCCGTTACGAGAAATCTATATCTCTCGGGTTCGGATCGTAACCTACTAGATTTGCGACGCACTTGTGTATCTTGAATGAGTTTCACATCTCCTTGTGTAACTTGTTCAGGTTCCACCATCGAATCAATGTTATTTTCGGGTTCTCGAACCTCTTCGAGATTGATTTTACTCCCACTGATTCCTTTGGAGAGAAACTGTTTCTCTAGAAAAGTACCAGTTCTAGCAACAAACACTTTATTGTTTGTCCGGTTGTAAAAGTAATATCCTTTAGTTTCCTTAGGATATCACACGAAATTACATTTATCAGATTTGTGTGCGAGTTTGTCAGAGACAAGTCTCTTGAAAAATGCCTCACAACCCCAAATCCTCATGAAAGAAAGACAAGGTTTCTTTCCACTCCATATCTCATATGGAGTCTGTTGAACCGCATTAGTAGGAACTCTATTTAGTGTGAACGCAGCAGTTTCTAATGCATAACCCCCAAAGGATAGTGGAAGATCACATTGACTCATCATAGATCGAACCATATCCAATAAATTCCGATTCCTCCTCTCGGACACACCATTCCATTGTGGTGTTCCGGGTGGAGTTAATTGTGAAACAATTCCACAATTTTTAAGATGATCGTCAAATTCTTGGCTCAAATATTTACCACCACGATCTGATCGAAGTGCTTTAATAGTTTTGCCAAGTTGATTCTGTACTTCATTTTGAAATATTCTAAATATCTCAAATGATTCACTTTTGTGTTTCATTAAGTAGACATAGCCATATCTACTAAAATCATCAGTAAATATTATGAAGTATTGATATCTGTTGGGCATGCCCACATATATATCAGTTTCAATGTAATAGGATTGATTAGATTTTATTGATCCATCACCTAAGTTTTATTCCATGAACTTTAGACCCACATGTAAGAAGTATTTATACTTCATTTTTAGGTAGTCCATTGTAATAGAATAGGCTTAGGAATAGGGCAAGAATGTCAAGATTGAAGAAAATCACTCTACCAAGTTTGAGCCATGCACCTGCGCCATGCGCCAATGTTCTGCGCCTATGTGCCTCTTTGGAACGCGCATGCGTTACGCACCCCTTCGGCTCAACGCACCTCATTGTGAATGATATAACACTTGGTGATTTAGTGAAGACATGAAGACTTGAAGGAATTCAAACTACGCCAATGATCCAACGGTGGTTAAATAACACGTATGCACCCGCATCTAAGGACACCTGTCCATAACAGTCATACTTGTGTTATATGTCTAACGGCTATAAAGGACACGTGCTCCACTCAATGAGCGACAGCACATCTGTCCTTTAACCTTATCCACAAGGGATTTCCAACGGCTAGTTTTTGGGGCTCTACTATAAATACCCCATAACTTCAAAAGTTTTGAAGTTGCTAAGATATTCAGAATTTCTCTCTCAAGCATTTGTTGAAGATTTGAAGATTGCCTTTGATTTTCCAGAATTCTCAAGAACATCTTCATACCTTCATCCTTAGCCCAGATCCTCAAGCAAAAATACTTTAGTTTTCTTGTTCTCTCAATCTAAAAGATCTAAAGAGCCTTGAATCTAAAATCACACACGCACCTCTTTAAGTTTGATCACTTAGATCTTTCTTTTAGAGATACACCGGTTATTGTCTAGGATTTGTTCTTTCATAGAATATTAGATCTTGATTTAGTGTATAAGCTCAAACGATTGTAATTTGTAACACTCACTCATATTATAAGATCTCCATTAGAAATCCAAGACTAACCATCTTGGTAGTGGACATAGATCATTTCCCGATCGAACCTCTCCAAATAGTGCGTATTAATTTCTTGTCATTTACTTTCAAGTTATTATCTTTGCTCACTATTTGCTTGTTTACTCATTGTAGATTGATTGGATTGAATTGTGTTGTGTTTGTTATATCATTTTCCTTAGTTCCTTTTTTTTTCACCCACTTTGAGCCAAAATACTTAGAGTGTGTGTTGCGCCCCTTTTAATCATTTGCCCCTACTTTACTTAACTATTCTGCTGTGCATTTCACTCACTCACTTAGGCGCATTTCATAACGCTTATTTGATTAAGTGCGCATTTGCCATTGAATTTTTAAGGGTATGAAAATAATTTTAAAACAGCTATTCACCCCCCTCTAGCTATTTTCCATACCCTTGTTTCCCTTTGGGACCAATAATATCCACCCCTAGCACTGCTACTTAATGGTCCACACACATCAATATGTATATGTCCCAATAAGTCACTAACACTTTCACTACTCTTTGTAAAATGTGTCTTTGTCATTTTTCTTAGTAGACAAGACTCACAAGTTTCATATGATTCAAAATCATGTGAATCTAAAAGTCCATCCCCATGGAGTTTTGAGATACACTTCTCATTTATATGACCAAGACGGCAATGCCATAAATATGTATGGTTTTCACCATTAGGTTTGGATCTTTTATTTATATTATAGATATCCTTATTATTTTGTTCTTCTAGATTTAGGACATAAAGTCCATTATATGAGTCTGCAATACAATAGAGCATATTATCATAATAGACTGCACATTTCCTGTTCTTAACAAGAAAAGAATATCCTTCATTATCTAACGAAGAAACTGAAATAATATTTTTACTCAAACTCAGGACTTAATAGAAATTGTTCAGAACATGTATTAGCCCAGTAGGTAAAGTAACTTCATAAGTCCCTACGGTTAATGCAGCAACTCTTGCTCCATTACCTACACGTTAGTCGATTCACCTTTACCGAGTAGTCTCTTATTCTTCAGTCCTTGGATACTTGTACAAATGTGGGATCCACATCCGGTAACAAATACCCAAGAACTAGGAGTAGAGAGATTAATTTCTTTAACATAAATATGCGAAGTAATAGTCTTACCATTCTTTACTTCCTTTTGATCTTCTAAATACAAATTACAACTTTTATCCCAATGGTCAATCTTATTGCCATGGTGTAAAATTGTATCCGTTGGAATTTTATTCTTAGTTACATCCTCTGTCTTAGACTTGATTTCACATTTATCCCAAGATCAAGAAACCAAGTAACTTCTCTATGCGGTCGAAACTAAGCCAAAAGGCATCCACATTCCCGCATAGATTGGTCATATATCTCAAGATCCTTCCATTATCTCTTAATCTCACATTTCACAGCAATTCTAAACTCTTTAGAACTCTGATTTCTGCATCCTCTCTGAATTCTTCGACCGAAAACTGTTTCAGGAAACACGGTTTTGAAAACCAGCCATCTGACATCAGTTTTAGTTTTTCAGATTCGAATTCTGTAAACAATTTACAGAACAATCTGAACACCAGAAAACAGAGAAACTTTCTGGAATTTGGGCAAGGCACCGTACGGCATATCAGAAGCCATGCGGCTCCTAACCATCCGTACGGCTGTGATTCCCAGATTCCCAAAATTTTCAGTTTTTTAGAAATTCGATCAATCCCAATATCATGTTTATACATAATCAGATTACAGAAACATGAAGATACAGATTACGAATTTTAACCCATCTAATTCATATAATCAATAACCAATTTATTCCAAATACAAATTAGATCAAGATCATCAATAAATATAATCCAATTATAACATGATAATCTAAGCATGCGATCATACATATCAATCAAATTAATATTACAACCACATAATCCCATTATCAACTAGCATGCATATTTAATATATCATATAAAATCCCATCACATAAATTCATCATATCATGATCATACCAATTAAATAATAACATTAAATAATTATATCATGATGATATTAGAATTATTGATCATCAACGGGGCTCTGATACCACTATTGGGTTTCGTGCAATCATGCGCAGCGAAAGAATAATATGTAGAAACCCAAAAGCCTAGATTCGTTAAGTTCAATAATTCATAATATGAAGATGAAAGAAACTAACCCTTGTATATCAAAATATGATGAAGCCTTGGATTTAGATGCTAAGAAGAGCACCCTCTACCGGTGATCCACACTTTGAACGGATTCAAGAACGATTCTTGAACTTGACTGCTAGGTCCTTCGGATTGAAAAACTTTGATGAAGAACGATTCTTCAATTGCTCCTAACGATTATTAAGGTTTGATAATTAGGAATAATCTAACTTAATAACCCAAGTATATTATGTGTATTTTCTTTCTCCAAGAAAGAGTTTGGAATTGATCAAATCAACATTGTGGGAACAATTTCCAGTTGTACACAATATATACAAGAGGTGTCCAAAAACCCTTTAGGACTTAGGTATTCTTGTCCAACAAGAAAAGACTTAAAATAAACTGCAGTTCGGGACCATGGCCGTACGGCACATAGGCAGCCGTGCGGCTCCTATGCAGCCGTATGGCTTGCATCCTTTTCTACCTCATTTTTCGCTCCTTTTAATTATCCGTTCTGCGTGTGTGACCCAATAGGATTATACTAAGTAGGCAACGAGTCCGAACCAGTCAAACCTCGTAAGTCATAAGCGGACTCTAGCAAGTCATTATGACTACACAATTAGTATAACTTTGAAATCTAAAGTTTCCTAAATAGAACATATCACAATCTCTTTGTTACGCGATATCGATTGAACGTAAGCCATGGTCAATGGTCAACTTACCTATGTTCAACGCTTTCTCGATCCCGAATGTATTGACAACACAAATGATATTGATCCAATCAATTCATTTGAGCACGGCCGTGCATTTCATCAACACTATTCATTGAGGGGCCCAAGCTTGACATCTCTCTTGACAAGGAACAAATCTCATCTTGTCTTATTACTCTTCCCTAGATGATTCCGATCATGCCAATCATATCCTTTATAGCTACCTGGTTAAAGATAACGTTTGAATATGTCAATCATAATGTTCATCATGTGGAAGACTATAATAACCTCAGGTCTAAAGATTCAAGTGATATAACTATATGAGACTTAATTATGACATTGTGACCATGACATAAATCTCATAGGGGTCAGTCCAGTATTTGTTCTCCAACAAATACCCATAAGTCTAATTGTATTGCATACACATAATCATCATATGATTATCCATTAAACTTATACTAGTAATTCATAATTACTAGGGACGGGGATTATTATAATAAACATGAAAAAGATATAATAATCAAACATTCAATATCTTTATTAAAGCATTAGCAAATGATAACATTAATCATTCAAATAACGTGCCTAGGGCATACACACCAATACTTATTACACTTCCCTACATAGCTTTGATCATGCCAATCATATCCTTTATAATTACTTGGTTAAGAGTAACGTTTGAATATGTCAAACATGATCTCCATTATGTGGAAGACTGTAATAATCTCAGATCTAGGGATTCAATGATATAACTATTTAGAGGTTTAATTATGACATTATAACCATGACATAAACCTCATCTTTGGGTCATGTCCAGTATATGTTCCCCAACACATATCCATAAGTTTAACTTGTATCCCATACACATGATCATCATATGATCATCGAATTAAACTTATACTTGTTCTTCATAAGTACTAGGGACAGAGATTATTATAAAAAAAATGTAACAATAAATAATAATCCAAAATATCTCTTTATATAAATGAAAAGTGATAACAAACATTGTCAAACAATGTGCCAAATAACATGCCTAGGGCATATACACCAACAATCTCCCACTTGCACTAGGCCCAATCACTAATGTATCTAATACCTATGGACCTAACATGACCATCATGTTTAGCTTGAGGAAGTCCCTTTGTTAGCGGACCAGCTATGTTATCATCCGTTGGTACTCTGCATATCTTTACGTCCTCCCTCTCCATGATTTCTCGAATAAGATGAAAACGCCTAAGTATATGTTTGGATCTTTGATGTTCTCTTGGTTCCTTTTCTTGAGAAATAGCACCATTATTGTCACAATAAAGGTCTATTGGATTAGAAATGCTAGGAATTACTTCTAATTCAGTTATGAATTTCTTGATCCAAACTGCCTCTTTAGCAGCATCAGATGCGGCTAAATACTCACCTTCCATTGTAGAATCAGCTACTGTACTCTACTTAGAACTCTTCCAGCTTACAGCACCACCGTTTAGCATAAACACAAAACCAGATTGCGATCTATAGTCATCCTTGTCGGTTTGAAATCTTGAATCTGTGTAACCCCTTACAACAAGATCATCATCTAAACCTCCATAAATCAAGAACGAGTCTTTAGTCCTTCTCAAGTACTTAAGAATCGTCTTGACTGCTATCCAGTGACTCTCACCAGGATCTGACTGGTATCTGCTTATCATGATCAAAGCATAAGAGACATCCGGTCTAGTACATATCATGGAATACATAATGGATCCAATTGCCGAAGCATATGGGATTCCATTCATACGTTCTTGCTCATCAGTTGTCTTAGGACACTGAGTCTTGCTTAAACTTTTACCATGCAACACTGGCAGGTACCTCTCTTAGAGTTCTCCATACAAAATCTTTTAAGAACCTTGTCAATGTATGTACTTTGACATAAACCAATCAGTCTTTTAGATCTATCACGATAGATCTTAATTCCAAGGATGTATGCGGCTTCACCCATATCTTTCATTGAAAAACATTTTCCTAACCAAGTATTTACATACTGAAGTGTAGGAACATCGTTTCTAATGATCAATATGTCATCAACATATAGCACTAGAAATAGTACTACGCTCCCACTAATTTTCTTGTATACACAAGGTTCATATTCGTTCTTGATGAAGCCAAACTCTGTGACCGATTCATCAAATCGAAGATTCCAACTCCTTGAGGCTTGCTTCAGTCCATAAATGGATTTCTGCAACTTGCATACCTTATTAATTTTTTTTTGGATTTACAAAACCTTCAGGTTGTGTCATATACACATCCTCACGTAAGTTCCCATTAAGGAACGCTGTTTTGACATCCATTTGCCATATCTCATAGTCATAATATGCGGCTATGGCAATTAAAATTCTTATAGACTTGATCATTGCTACGGGTGAAAATGTTTCATCATAGTCAATACCATGAATATGCCTATAACCTTTCGCTACAAGTCTAGCTTTATAAGTATGCACCTTTCCATCCATGTCAATTTTCATTTTGAAAACCCATTTGCATCCTATGGTTTTACAGCTTCGGGTACATCTATCAAGTTCCAAACTTTATTATCATACATGGATTGGATTTCGGATTCCATAGCTCCAAGCCATTTATCCGAGTCAGGAGAAGTCATCGCTTCTTGGTAGGAAGTAGGTTTATCATTCTCAATGATTTCTACTTCATTAATATCTGTTACGAAAAATCTATATCTCCCGGGTTTGGATCGTAACCTACTAGATTTGCGACGAGCTTGTGTATCTTGAACGGGTTCCACAACTCCTTGTGAAACTTGTTCAGATTCCACCATCAGTTCAATGTTATTTTCGGGTTCTCGAACCTCTTCGAGATTAATTTTACTCCCACAAGTTCTTTTGAAGAGAAACTCTTTCTCTAGAAAGGTACCATGACGGGCAACAAACACTTTGTTTTTTGTGCGGTTGTAAAAGTAATATCCCTTAGTTTCCTTAGGGTAACCAACAAAAATACATTTGTCAGATTTTGGTGTAAGTTTATCAGGGACAAGTCTCTTAACAAAAACCTCACAACCCCAAATCTTCATGAAAGAGAAACTAGGTTTTCTTTCAGTCCACATCTCATATGGTGTCTTTGGAACCGATTTAGTTGGAACTCTATTTAGTGGAAGAGCAGCAGTTTCTAGTACATGTCCCCAAAAGTATAAAGGAAGATCAACTTGACTCATCATCGAACGGACCATATTTAATAAAGTCCTATTTCTTCGCTCAGACACACCATTCCATTGTAGTGTTCCTGGTGGAGTTAATTGTGAAACAATTCCACAATCTTTAAGATGATTGTCAAATTCTTGGCTTAAATATTCTCCACCACGATCTGATCAAAGTGCTTTAATTGTTTTGCCAAGTATATTTTGTCCTTCATTTTGAAATATTCTAAATATCTCAAAAGATTCACTTTTGTTTTTCATTAAGTAGACATAGCCATATCTACTAAAATCATCAGTGAATGTTATGAAGTATTGATATCCACCCCTATCATTGCTACTTAATGGTCCACACACATCAGTATGTATGAGTCCCAATAAGTCACTTGCCTTTCACTACTCTTAGTAAAAGGTGCCTTAGTCATCTTTCCAAGTAAGCAAGACTCATAAGTTTCATATGATTCAAAATCATGTGAATCTAAAAGTCCGTCCCCATGGAGTTTTGAGATACGCTTTTCATTTATATGACCAAGACGGCAATGCCACAAATAAGTATGCTTTACATCATTAGATTTGGATTTCTTATTTACATTATAGATATCATCATTATTTCTATTCTCAACATGAAGGACATAAATGCCATTAAATGAATATGCAGTACAATAAAGCATATCATTTAAATAAATAGAAAACTTTTTATTATCAATAAGAAACTTAAAACCTTCATTATCCAAACAAGAAATTAAAATAATATTTCTACTCAAATCCGGAACGTAATACAAATTGTTCAAAACAAGAATTAATCCGCTAGGTAAAACGACTTCATAAGTCCCTACGGCTAATGCAGCAACTCTTACTCCATTCCCCACACGTAGGTCTACTTCACATTCTTTAAGTAGTCTCCTATTATTTAGTGCCTGTACATTTAAACAAATATGAGATCCACATCCGGTATCTAATACCCAGAAACTAGAAGTAGAAAGGAGATTATCTATAACATAGATACCTGAAGTAGAAGCAGTCCCACTGCCCTTCTTCTTCTTCTTCTTCTTCTTCTTCTTCTTTTCTTCCATGTAAGCCTTGCAATTACGTTTCCAATGACCAATCTCATTGTAGTGGAAACAGATTGCTTCCTTTTAGGAGTTTGGTTTAGCCACCACAGCATTGGCAACATTTGCCTTGCTTATTTTGGGTTTGAAAACTTTTGCCTTACCCTTACCTTTGGCCTTCGAGCCCTTTCCTTCTTTAGAAATCACGAGCACTGGAGAGGCTTCTTTAATTATTTTCTTTTCTGCTGTCTTTAGCATCCCATGCAAC
This sequence comes from Campanula takesimana, assembly GCA_026119855.1. Taxonomy (NCBI): domain Eukaryota; kingdom Viridiplantae; phylum Streptophyta; class Magnoliopsida; order Asterales; family Campanulaceae; genus Campanula; species Campanula takesimana. The sequence goes on from JAOWBW010000698.1 coordinate 218,564, forward strand.
TCAGACAGAGACTTATCCATACCATGCATATTATAGTTCTTGACGAACTGATTATAGCTTTTAGGTAATGAATTCAAAATAAAATCAGTAGCCAATTTAACAGAGATTGGATGCCCAAGTCTCCCTAGATGCTCAAAATGGGCCTTCATCTTCGAAACATGATGACCCACCGCCTGTCCTTCACTCATCTTACATGAGATCAGGGAAGCTATGGTATCGAACCTTTCCTGCCTTCTTGCTCTTGAAACATATCTTTGAACTGAGCGCCTATGTCATAGGCTTCCAAGTGTTCAAGAGTCTTCTGAAGCTCAGAACACATGGAAGCAAGCATGAGAAAACCGACCTCACGAGAATTATTTGCATGTTTCTTGTAAGCATCTCTCTCTGCCCTAGGGGCATTGGCAGCAGGTTCCTCTTTAGGAACGGGTTCATCAAGAATGTAAAGCTTATCTTCATGCTTTAGAACAATTCTAAGGCATCGGATCCAATCCATGAAGTTAGCACCATTTTCTTGAAACTTTTCCTTCTCAAGGATAGAATGCAATGATATGTTGGGAGTGTTTTGAGCCATTATCTACATTTTATGCAAACATATATTAATATGTATTAGTACCAATTTTCATAAAAAGATTTAATCATTGTATTTCAAAAGATACTCCCACTAAATTATACTCCTTCCATGCCACACGAATTAGGATTTTTGGGTTGGGCACGGGGATTAAGGAAAAAGTATTAGTAGAATAGGTGTTGTGTGTATGAAAAGTGAAGTAGGAGAAAGAAAGTAGGGTAGAAAATAATGAGTGGAAAGTTGTTGTGAGTGTGAATGTGAGTCTCATTAACTAAAACCCTTCCATTTTTTGGTTGTCCTAATTTGAATGGGACACCCAAAATGGAAATTTGTCCTAATTCGAGTGGGACGGAGGGAGTATAACCTTCATATATATCTAATGTATCATACTATTTAAATGGTCTAAGATTCATATTTCACTTAACTTTGAGTTGGCTTTGGCACGACTGCTCAAAATAAGTTATTTAGGTAGACAACTCCTTGTCAATCATATCATATATGACTCTTAGATCTTTTATGAGATTTTAGACATCATATTGTAGACACCCCGCCTTGGACCGCTCACCCCGATTACACATTTGATCTTGTGTTTCTCCCCATTTTAAGTATTTCTCGTTAGTTTCTGTCACTTCCGTTAAGTTCCTGACTGACTTCGTTAAGTCCAGGGACTAAACTGAATAACAGGGCTGACTTTCTAGTCCATTCTGTCAAAATCGCCTTCTCTGAGTCGCGCGCCTCCGACAGGAGGATCCAGACGCGCGCGCCTCCCGCCCTCAAAGCAGGAAGCGCGCGCCTCTGGGCGTCGGTTACAGATTTCTGGCCAGGATTCTCTCCCTTGCTCAATTTACAGGATTTTTCCCGGGAAAGATCTCTTGGTGGACCCGCTCCGCTACATCTTCGAGAAGCCTTTCATGTCAACAAGAATAGCCAAATGGTACTTCATGCTCGCCGGCTATGATATCACTTACGTCACACTAAAATCCGTCAGGGGGAAAGTGTTTAGTGACCAGCTTGCCGAATTCCCGTGTGACGAAGTGAAGGGGGAAGACGTACAGTTCCCCGACGAGTATTTAATTTGTACTACAACCGAGGAAAATAAGTGGCAACTTTTTTTCGATGGCGCCGCCAATAAACACGGTTTTGGTATAGGAGTATTGCTTGTCGATCCAAAAGACATCTACACTCCCATTGCCATCCGTCTGGAATTCGAAGCTACCAACAACATTGCCGAGTACGAAGCATGCATAGCAGGGCTCGAAGCAGCTCTCGAAAGAAACGTCACGGAACTAGAAGTATTCGGCGACTCTTTGCTCCTTATCAATCAGCAATCGGGTAAATGGCGAATCCAAGACCCGACCCTCCAACAGTATGGTCAGAACCTTGAAGAATTGGTTGAACAATTCCAAGATATCACTTTCAACTACCTGCCAAGGGATAAAAATCGCTTCACCGATGCACTGGCCACCATAGCTTCATTAGTCGAAATGCCCAAAGGAAAAATGGTGAAGCCTTTCAAAATTGCCCGAAGGAACAGTCCGACGTACTTCATGAGTATCGAGATCAACGAGGTTCAAACAAACTCTCCGTGGTATTCAGATATCATGAATTTCCTCAAAGACGGCACTTATCCCGAGAATAGCAATAAGAAGTCTCAAGCGGCTCTGCAAAGGCTAGCCTCTCGGTACGTACTGATTGGGGACCGAGTCTATAAAAGGCACCACGACGGGATCAATCTCTTATGCGCCAATGAGGCCGAAGCTCAAGAGATAATGTGTGAAGTGCACGAAGGAGAATGCGGACCCCACATGAATGGGTTTATGCTAGTCAAGAAGATACTCCACATTGGTTACTATTGGAGCACTATGGAACGAGACTGTATCGAGAAAGTCAAAAGGTGTGCCAAGTGCCAATTCCATGCTAATCTGCAACATGCTCCACCCTCGCAACTTTACAACATGGTCACACCTTGGCCTTTCTCTTGTTGGGGGATAGACATCATCGGTAAAGTCCATCCTGCCGGAAGCAATGGGCAGTCATTCATCCTAGTGGCCATCGACTACTTCACAAAGTGGGTCGAAGCACAAGCCTATCGGACCCTCAACGCCAAGAAAGTGGCCGAATTTGTAAAGATTAATATCATGTGCCGATACGGCGTGCCTCATGAAATCATCTCCGACAATGGCTCTCACTTTGAGAAGGAAATGGATGCACTTTTGGTAGAATACAAGATCACCAATCGAACTTGAAGTCCCATCTCTACGGGTCCTCTTCGAGAATCAAGTCAACGAGGTCGACTGGATGCAAAGTTGATATGAACAGCTAGCCTTACTCGACGAGAAAAGGCTAAGGGCACTCGAACGCAGAAGGGCGTATCAGCAAAGGATGGCAAGAGCTTTCAACAAAAAGGTAAAGCCTCGAAACATCAATGTTGGAGATTTGGTCTTAAGACAACATCCTCCTAATGCCATGAATCCCCTAGGGAAATGGGGACCCCGATGGATCGGTCCGTACGTGGTCAAAAAGATACTAAGCGGCAGTGCAGTCCGACTCGTGGATTTAGATGGTGACCAGCTGCCAAAGGAGGTCAACCTCGACAAGCTCAAGAGGTTCTATGCTTAATAAACAAAGACCATGAAAAAAAAATGGTCTTTGTTTGTTTGAACTACGGAGACCTGAGCCTCCCAACTGGAGGAACGTAGGCAACCTTCGGGTGCGGTCTATAACATATCAAAAATACCCAATTCACTTCAAATAACAAGATGCAATTTTTATTCATTCAATGAGTTATTCAAGCCATTACAACGGATTCATTGAGCAACAAAAGACATCAAAACATTAAATCCTAAAACAAAGTGGTCTAATTCAATTGCAATCTCTTGGGGTACAAAGAAAAATCTAATCTTTCTTAGGTTTGAGAACCCATTGCTTCTTGATATGCCCTTTAGTCTTCTTGGATGGGGACGGAACATTCTTGGGACCGCCAAGACGGGAGAAAACGCTAGGACGGGACGGAGCTTCATCAACGGCTTTCCCTTTGCCCTTATCAAGCGGAGCCTTAGCGGGGACAACCATGGGACGCTTCCACACATGGGAGGAATTTCCCTTACCTTTCTTCTTCTTGGGAAAATAACGGGGTCTATATTTTGGGTTTCGTAGTAACATGCGCAGCGGAATTAAGCATTTAAAATTTATGAAACCCAAAGCCCATAGATCCATTCATATGATTAAGTCAAATACAACATAATGAATACTAGAATACTAACCCTTGATGCCTTTGATTTTGCAACCTTGAATTCGATGGAGGCTTGAAATCTTGATCACGAACAAAGCAAGAATCACGAACTATGAAGATGATAAGTTTCACCCTCTAGCGGTATCCACACCACGAACGAATATCAAGAACACTTGGTCTTGGTTGCTAGACCAAATTATGAAATACGCTTTCACAATTGTAAGAACTATATGGAATTATGAATATTCTTGTTCTTCACTTTTGGGATCTTAGAACAAGAAAATAACCTCTCAAAACCTTATGGAGGCACTCACAACAACGTGTCTAATGGTTGTAAAAAGGATCCTTAAATAGGTCCTAATCCTTAACCCTTAAGGACATAGGAAACCTAAATCCCGTCACCAAATTAGGCAACAAGGAATTTTGGCCGACTTGACTGGCACGGTCGTGCCCTACAATCTGGCACGGTCTTGCCATCTAGTCCGCGCGAATTCCCCAGCCGCCCATTTTCGGCACGGTCGTGCTTGGTAATTTGGCACGGTCGTGCCAATCATGTCGACAGGTTTGCCTTGGTTTGGATTTATGGCACGACCGTGCCATTTTAAAGAGCCAAACACTGATATTTTTCCATAATTTCCATTTAGTCCTTTACGATTCGTTCTATTCGTGTGTGACCCTCTAGGATTACACTAAGTTGGCAATGAGCCCAAACATGAACCCATAAGATATGATTAGGTTCTAGCAAACCGTCATACCTACCCAAATAGTGTAACTAGATACAAGTTCGCATTCCTTTTAGAACATGTCACAATCCCTTTGTCCACGATGTCATTGAACACAAGTCATGGTCAACAAGTCAACTTGTATTGTTCAATACTTTCTCGATTCCGAATATGTTGATAATCCAAATGATATTGATCAAATCAATCCATTTGAGTTTGGCCAAACATTTCACCAACATCATTCCTTCGAGGGGCCCAAGCTTGACATCTCTCCGAAGAGGGACAAATCCATTTAGCTTATTATTCTTCCCTACGTGAATCCAATCATGCCAATCATACACTTTATAACTACCGTGTTAAGGCAGCGTTTGAATATGTCAAACATAATCTTCATCAAGTAGAAGACTATAATAACTTCATGTCTAAGGATTCAAATGACATAACTAATATGAGATTTATATATGACATCGACCATGACATAAATCTCATACCGCGGGTCATGTCTAGTACCTTGTTCCAAACAAGTACCCATAAATCTAACATGATCATCCCATGATCATTTAGCCTTTATACTAGTGCTTAACAAGCTCTAGGGACGGAGATTATTATAAGCAAACACGAGCCATAATAATAATCTTATTATCTCTTTATTATTATGAATAAAATGATAACTTATACAACGTTTAACAAACGTGCCTAGAGCACCAACACTAACAATCTCCCACTTGCCCTAGGCCCAATTCCCTAGGTATCCAATACCCATGGACCAAACATGACCATCATGTCTTAGCTTGTGGAAGTCCCATTGTTTAGTGTGTCTGTAACGTTATCATTAGTAGGTACTTTGCATATATGTACGTCTCCCTTATCAACGATTTCTCGAACGATAAGAAAACGCCTAAGTATGTGTTTGGATTTAGGATGTGCTCTTGGTTCCTTTGCTTGATCAATAGCACCAATATTATTTCTAATAAGGTCTATTAGATTAGCAATGCTAGGAACCATCTCAAGTTCTCCAATGAACTTCTTAATCCAAACAGTTTCCATCGCAGCATCCAATGCAGTAATATACTTAGTTTTAGTCGCAGAATTAGTGACTGTGAACCATTCCAACTTACAGCTTCACTATTACTTATAAAACTCGATTGCGATTTCTACCATTTTTGTCGGTTTGGAAGCATGCATCCGTGTGTCCATATACATCGAGATCATCTTCCATCCCTCCATAGATCATAACAATTCTTTAGTCCTTCTTAAGTACTTTAAGAATTGTTTCACAGCCATCCAGTGATTCTCACCGGTTGTCGGATTAATATCTACTCGTCATGCTCCAAGCATTTAGATATATCCGGCTTAGTACTTATCATGGTATGATGGATCCAATTGCTGAAGCAAATGGCATTCCATTCATTCTTCTCATGCTCATCATTTGTCTCAGGACATTTGAGTCTTTGCATAGAAAACTCCATGTAACATTAACAACCGTCCTCTCTTAGAATTTTCTTTGCGGAATCTTCTAATGACTTTGTCAATGTATGTACTTTGGCTTAATCAATTAGCTTCTTCGATCTATCTCTATAGATCTTAATGCCAAGGACATATGCAGTTTCATCCATATTCTTTATTGCGAAACATTTTCTTAACAAAGTCTTTGCAGACTAACGTATAGGAATTTCGTTTCCAATGAGCAATATGTCATCCACATATTTAATTTAAGGAATATCACTATGCTCCCACTAATCTTCTTGTATATACAAGGTTCATCTTCGTTATTGATTAAGTCAAACTCTTTTGATTTGTCAAAACAGAGATTCCAACTCCCACAAGTTTGCTTTAATCCATCCAATGGATTTCTGCAACTTTCATACCTTTTAGAATTTTCTTGACTATCAAAACCTTTAGGTTGTATCCAATACATCCTTAAGTGAGTTCCCGTTGAGGAACGCTTGTTTTGACATCATTTTGTCGAATTTCATATTCCAAATATGAACATGTGACTATGAAAATTCTAATAAGTTTCTTGCTACCCATGTAACATTTTTCTCCAAGAAAAGTCATTCATTTCCTTTGGTTTTTACACCTTAGGTTAGAATGATCAAGTTCCAAACTTGATTATTATACATGAATTGCCTTTTAGATTTTATGACTCCAAGTCATTAATCTAAATGTGGAGTTGATATTGCATCTTTGATAGGTGGTAAATACTTCATTCTAAATGAACTTTACCTCAATACTTTCTATCTCGAAATATCCAATATTTCTTCTAATAGATTGTATTTTATCATGTGTGCAAGTACTTGTATATCTTGAACGGATTTTCACAACCCCTTGTGAAAAATTTGTTCAACTTCCATCTCAGGTTAAAATATATTTTCTAGGTCTCGAACCATTTGAGATACATTTTACTCCAACTGATTCTTTTAGAGATAAACCACTTATCTAGAAAAGTATCATCATAGTCAACAAACCATTTGTTTTTATGAGTAAAATTATTATCCTCAAGTTTCCTTAGGATATCCCATGAAAGTATATTTATTAGATTTAAATGTGAGTGTGTCCCAGACAACTCCTTTCAAAAAAGGGTCTCACCATCTTAAATCTTTATGAAAGACAAACCAAGTTTTCTTTCACCATTTAACCTCTCTTGATGGAACTCAAATTAGCGTAGTTATAGCGGTTTCAAATACATAACCCCAAAACAAATGATGGAAGATCAATTTTTGATTTTATCATCTTATGAACCATATCCAATAAGGTTCAATACCTCCATGTAGACACATCATTCCAAATGGTGTTCTTAGTGGAGTTTATTGTGAAACTATTTCACAACCTTAATGATAACTATCAAAATCTCGGTTCAATTATTCATCATCACGATCGAGTCAGAATCTTTGAATAGTTTTACCAACTATAACCAAAATTCTCTTTTAGCATTGCTACTTAATGCACCATATACATCAAAATGTATTAGGTCGACTAAGATATTAGCCTTTTACCAATCATAGTAAAAGATGTCTTGGTCCAAGTAAATAAGTTTGCATAAATCATATGATTCCAAATCATATGACTTAAAACTCCGTCCCATGGAATTTTAGATATGCATTTCTCATTTATTTGATCAAAACAATGATGCATAAATAATTTGATTATTTATGTTATAACCTCAGTTATTATTTCGTTCTTCAAGATTTAGGATATAAGAGTTATTTATATGATAACACAATTAAGTAAATCATAATAAATAAGGCACCTTTCTTATTCCAAATAAGAAATAAATATCCTTCATTATCTTATAACAAAATAATATTTTCTTCTTCAATAGTAAACCACTTTACAAGTGTTCTATGAATAATGTTGCAACTCTTGCATCATTACCACTCATAGATCAACCTTTACTATGAGTAGTCTTTCAGTTTACTAATTATTGCACATTTATACAGATGTGGGATCCATATCCGGTATCCAATACCCAATAATTAAAGTTAGAAAGATTAATTTATAACATAAGTATCCCAAGTGGTAGTCCCACTACCATTCTTTTATTGATCGTCCAGAATTATGACTACGATTTTAGATGGTCAATCCAATTGCCACTTTACCAAATTTCATCAATTAGAGTTATAAACAATTACTTCCTTTAGGTTTGACAACCCTTGTCTTACCTCTCCTTTGGCACTTGGCCCCTTTCCATCATGAACCATGAGCATTGGAGAACCATTCTCCAATATCTTCATCTCCACAGTTTTTTCAGCATATCATGCAACTCGGAGAGATTCTTATTCATTCCAAGCATGTTATAGTTCATCACAAAGTGATTATAACTTTTGGACAATGAATCAATAATGAGATCCGTGGCTTGCTCCAATCTAATTGGACAACCAAGTTTCTAAAGATGCTCTACGTAACCTTTATCTTAAGCATGTGAGGTTCCACTTATTGCCCTTTACTCCTTTTGCAAGAAGTGAATGCAATAATGGTTTTATACCTCTCTTGCCTAGATTTATCTTTGAAACATGTAACTCAACTCCACGCCTATCTAATAGGCTTCTACAAGTTTCAAACTTTGTTGGAGTTTTGAGCACATAATTACGAGCATAAGACAACTCACATTTCTAGAATCATACTCATGATTCTTGTGATTGTCTATTCCGGCTTTGGGTTCTTTAGGAATAGGCCCATCAAGAATGTACAACCCATCTTCTTGCCTTAGAACCATTCTTAGGCTCAGGATCCAATCCATGAAGTTTGTACCGTTCTTTTGAAGCTTTATCCTTAACAAGGATTAATCGCAACGATTTTAGTTGTCATCTACAACTTATGCAAAATTTCCAAAATTTTACAAGTACCAATCTCATTAAAGAGATAAATAATGTATTTTCCAAAAATACTCCCACTAAATTATATAACCTTCTTATACATCCAATGTATAATATAATTTAAAGGGGGAGTGAATGTCACGACCCGAAAACTAGGCTCTATTTTATTAGTAATAAATAATTATTATTTATTTATTTGATCATTTATTCATTTAAATTATTATTTAATTAATGAATTATGTGTGCTTTGTATGTGTTATAATAATTTATGCCTAGCATTTTATTTGGGTCATTTGTGCTAGTGTAGTATTGTTGGGTCTTAATTGTTAGTTGGGAGTGTAGTTTGTGTTAGTAGATGGGGAGGGGGTCTAGTTGTAACTTTTTAAAATAATTTCCCTCACCTCCCTACTCCTTCCCTCACCTCCCCCATCCTCTCACTCCACCCCCCATTCCCATTTTCCCAGCCAACTCTCCCTCTCTCTCTAGCTTGGGGTAAGTTTTCTTCCTTTTACTTCTCTCTTCATTTTCTTCCTCTTCCTCTCATCTTCTCTCATTTCTTAAAACGTGAAATGTGTTTAGATCGTCGATAGGATCGTAGGAAGCCAAAAAGAATTGAAATCCATCAACTTTGAGAAAATCCAAGTAAGTTACTTTTCCCCCATTTTGATGTTAAAATGTTCATATCATGTTCATATAATGCTTTTATAGTTATATTTAAAGTTTGGATGAGGTTGCAATTTATTTGGAATTTATTTGGGAATTATTTGGATTTTGGGTCAAAAATGGTGATTTATGAATGTTGGGTTTGAATTCTTGATTTTGGTTGTTAAATGTTGTTGTATGAGTCCTTTTAGACTTATAAGTTGTTTTGGTATGTTAGTACGCTAGTTAGAAGGTTGGATTTTGGTTGAAATGTGTTTTGGGTTTGAAAATGGAAGAACCCATGTTGTTCTTCCCGAATTCCGGCAGGCCAGATCATTGGGCGACCGCCCAAAAATTCCTGGGCGACCGCACAACATTCTGAAAGATATTGGTCGTGTTTGAGGATCTTTTGGGCGACCGTACATACCATTTTGGGCGGCCGCACAGTCCTCTGAAAGTTTTCGTTTTGTTGGTTTGTGTGATTGAGGAATACGTTTTGGTCCAAATCTTGGGTGTCCTTCTATTTGACCTTAGTGAACATTGTAGTACACTCTAGTGATAGAATTGGGTCCTTTGTGATGAAGTTTGTGACGGAAATTAGTTAAGGGTTAATTGGGTCTTCGAACATCTTATTGAGGTATTGTTGGTTTGACTTATCTTTGTGACGATCATTTAGTATATGTTTGGGGCATCTTATGATGTGTTCGTGATCATGTTCTAATAAGTGTAACCTTTTGGATTGTTGGGGTGTTTGGAATGGGTTCGTTATGAACGGAGATAAAGTGTGAATTGGCAATTGGGTACCTACGGTTTGATTAACCTTAAGATGTATTCATTTGGATTTCTTATTTGGAATTCCAGGCGTGATGAGGTGGTTGAGTTCATAGTCCTAGTTTATCTTTGGAGTAAATGTTTATGATCACCTTGGTAATAGTCATTGTGCTATTTGTGAGCGACCGTTTGGGTTGTGCTCTTTATGAGTAACGTGTGGGTATCATATTTAGGATGTATTTGGTACGTGCATTATCTTGGAATCATTATGTTTTAATGGTCAATGTTGTTGGACTCTTTTATGAGAAACTCCTTGTGCTATTGTTGTTGAACTCTTCTTGAGTAATCGTTTGCGTCTTTTGTGGTGATTAATTGGTATGATTCCCTACTTTGGAATCAATGGTTGTTTATTGTGCTAGTATTTTATTACTTAGCCTTTACTTGAAAGTCCAGCTGGTATTTTGTGTGTGTTTGGGCGATGCGAAACATTATGATGGCACAGCCAAGTCCATTGTGATTGTTGACCATTGTTTTGCCCCCTTATTACCCTCCTCCAGATTGGCCTTGGATGTGAGAAGAGCTAGCTCCTTTGTGTGCATTTTAGCTTTACTTGGAGCATGACTTTGTGGCATGTCTCCCGTCCTTTGTGACACTTCATTCGGTTATTGGTTCCGGTACCGGGTTTCTCTTCGGCTTTCATGCTACTACGAAGATGGTTTGTTGATCGATGGGTTGATCGGCCGCTTCTGACCGGGGATTTCTCTTCAGCTTTCAGGCTATTATGAAGATGATGAATTGTGGATTATTGAAGCTGCGCAGGGACCTTTATTTGGTTCTTTCAGTTGGGTGAAACCTTGGCTATGTATCCACTTATGAGTGTTTATTTCAGCTTTATGTGTTGCATGTTGAGCTGGTCGTTATTTCCAACCGGTATGGGACGGTTGGCGATAGGGAGCCTCTCATTTGTTGTTATATGTTTATTTATATGATTGATTATTGGATGTTACCGTTCGTCAGCATGTCACTTATTATTCCGCTGCTATCTGTCTTATATTAATTGCTATTGGTCATTTCATATTAGCATGTCATGTAGTTGCATTAGTGACTTACTGAGATTTATTCTCACCCCGTTTCTTGTTTCAAATTGTTTTCCTTAACCCCCCCCCCAAGGAGGAAAAGGATTAGGATTCGCGGATCGAGGAGGACGTCGAGAGGATTGAGATTTTGGGGCAGGTTGTTATGGATCGGTTTACATTATTTAAATGTATAACCTTTTGGGGATAGTTTTACCATTATTGACGTCATTAAGAATTGTATATTTTATTATTTTTGGTATAAGCTGTGGAGCTTATGTTAGATGCACTTTGTTGATTTAAACTTGGATTTGTAAAACCTCGTGTTATCATCTTTTGGTTCAAAATGGAAATTTTAACTTCTATATTTTAGAGTTTTGGTTTTAAGTCGACGTCCAGCTCGCGGTCTCGGGCCCGCGGGGTCCGGGGTTGCGACAGTTGGTATCAGAGCCATGGTTTGGCTCTAAGTATAAGTCTAGGTGGACTAGTATGACCTAGGTGGGTAGTTGTGTTCGTAGTGAGTAACGGTTGATGTTTTATACAGGTAATTGTTCTCAATGGCTAGAAGAGCTAGTGAAGACATCAGTGGGACTCTGAATCTTAATGGTCTAAGGGATGAAAACCGTGCAGTGTTTCAGGGCAGGTTTGAAGCGTCCATGAAAGCAATTCAAGACCAAGGGCCGAGAGAGGAACATGTAGCACCTCCGCGATATGGGTTGGAGCAGTTCTTAAAGTTGAAACCAAGTGAGTACGACGGTGAGCCGGATGTGAAGAAAGCCGAGCTATGGATAGAATCGATGGAGAAAATCTACGATGTCTTTGGTTGCACTGATGAGGATAGGGTTCTGTTTGCAGCTTATAAGCTCGTGGGGACTGCGAAACATTGGTGGAAGGCACTGAAGACCAGTTGGGATGCGACTCTTATACCATATCCTTGGGAGTGGTTCGTGAGGAAATTCAAGGACCATTTTATCTCTCTAGTGGATCAAAACCGGAAGGAGATCGAGTTCCTCAGCTTGGAGCAAGGCATGATGTCAGTAGCACAGTACTCGGCTAAGTTCGTAGAATTAGCCAGGTGTTGTGACTACCTTGTGCGGACCGAGGATCAGAAAGCGATGAGATTGATCAGGGGTTTGAAGACAGCTATTAGGACTCAACTTTTAGCCCAAAGAATTCAACCTTTTCAGGATGCGGTGGATCGAGCCTACTTGATTGAGCAGGATATTGGGGAACACAAAAGGAAGACTGAGATGGTTAACCCGGGTAAGCAAGGAGGGCAGAGTAAGTCGCAACAGCAACATTCGGATAACAGAGGTAATTTTGGAGTGCAAACTCGATTCAGAGGGCAACTTCAAGGGTAACCGACAGTAAGAAATCAAGGTTCTAATAAGGGGACACGAAGTGGGAAAGTATGCAGCTTCTGTCAGAGGAAAGGACACTCAGAAGACAAGTGTTGGAAGAAGCAAGGAAAATGTGTGAAGTGTGGTCAGTTGGGACACTTCGTCAAAGATTGTCCGAGGTTTAGAGTTCAGTCATCGGGGACAGGAACTGGAATACCACAGGGTCAGAAGAGGGATGCTTCGGGGAAGCCCAAGGTTTCAGGTAGAGTATTGGCAATCAATCAGCACTCAACGGGTGATTCATTAATTTCAGGAGGTATTATTTTGCGTCGTGAGAGCGAGCGCGTGCATTTTAGGGTCATCGCATTTATGTGCATTTAGTTCCATTTATTCTTTTGAGTCTTTGACTTATGTGTTGTAGGTGTCTACTCCTATGGAGGAGTTTAGGGTATCTGATGAAGTCTTATGTGCTTAGGATGTGCTTATGTCTCACCTGCTAAATTAGCCATTTTGCTATTACAAGATTTTGATGTTACTATTGCTTTAATCTATTGTTGTAGGGGATTGTTATATTCTCCATTCCTAATTTCTTAAAACTGTTTGAGACCGTTCATTTGGGTAGAGTTATACCTGTCTTTTCTTAATTGAAATCCGAGTATTTAACTTCGGTCAAATTGTTGGGTGTAATTATCATTGTAAGGTTTCTACTTTCTTCTAAATAGTACCTAGTGTTTGAGGAGAAGCTGGGGTTAAATTGGGGTGTTGTGGTACAAGGTTGTAATGCTAAAATTTAGATCAAAGTCCATATTGTATCGGTTGAGTTATAGGAGTTGAGGATTCAATGAGGATCTCTTGAGGAAAATTTTGGTCACTTTTAGTGCATCTCCGTGAATGCATCGGAATGGATTAATATGGAGACGTGTACGATTTGTTATAGATGACGAGTTTGTTGTAGGAGTTATGATCATTAATGGTGGTAAGCGTGTTAAGTTAGAAAAGACTAATAAGTACATTTTGGGAGAGTAACAATTTCTCGATCTATGTTAAAGACATTTTGAATTTTGGTTAGAGAGTGGTTCTATGGTCCTAAATCTCTTCTTGGTGGCGTTTCCCGAATTGGATCAAGGGTATGTGAAGGAAGTCGATTATCAATACTGGGGCATAATTAAGGAATATCATGATTTGGTATTGGGTCAGTTGGAACGTTGCTAGCTAATGGGTTTATTATGATGGTAGTACTATTAAACCTAAGTATCATTAGGTTAATAAATGTATGCGTGAAAGACTAACTTGGGTTAGTTATTGAGGATTTGAGATTTGTAGATTTCTTTGGGTATATGAGCACAGATTATTAACTAAAAAGGGAGCTAGAGGAAATCCCTTGAAGATAAAATTTAGATCATTTTCGGACTGTTGTGTATTCGTAATTATTTTAGGCTTTCAAGGATTGGAGTTTTATGACGATGATATTATGGCGTAGATTTAAGTGAACATTTTGTATTAAAATTTTGGGTTTATATTACACCTCTAGTTTAAGGTGCTACCTAGAGCGAGAGCACTATAATGGGAATCCTTAGAGATATAGCCTTTGGTGAATATTATGGGGATGGAAAAATTTCTGTAGCTCTTCATGTATTAAAAAGCTAATTTAGCTCGAGATGGTAATGTTTTAAATTTCTGGGGAATAATACTAAGTACGCGATTTACAAATGGAAGTACCTTTGCGGTGTAGTTAAGGTTATGAATAAGGCGAGTTTGAGATACCTCGAGAATTATGTGTGGAAATAATTTGAATTCTTCGATTTTGAGTACGGATTTTGATTTGTAATGAAGTTAATGATGGAATGATTCGGTTCGAGAGGTGGTGTTATCGTAAGCATTATTTAAGGTTACCTTGTAGTGGGTTAGATTGGACAATTGAGGAAATTGAGAAATGACGGAACTATCGTATCCGTAGCTATTTGGTCTTTCGGGTAAGTCTCGTTAAAATTCGGGTCGAATTTTCTTTAAGGGGGAGTGAATGTCACGACCCGAAAACTAGGCTCTATTTTATTAGTAATAAATAATTATTATTTATTTATTTGCTCATTTATTCATTTAAATTATTATTTAATTAATGAATTATGTGTGCTTTGTATGTGTTATAATAATTTATGCCTAGCATTTTATTTGGGTCATTTGTGCTAGTGTAGTATTGTTGGGTCTTAATTGTTAGTTGGGAGTGTAGTTTGTGTTAGTAGATGGGGAGGGGGTCTAGTTGTAACTTTTTAAAATAATTTCCCTCACCTCCCTACTCCTTCCCTCACCTCCCCCATCCTCTCACTCCACCCCCCATTCCCATTTTCCCAGCCAACTCTCCCTCTCTCTCTAGCTTGGGGTAAGTTTTCTTCCTTTTACTTCTCTCTTCATTTTCTTCCTCTTCCTCTCATCTTCTCTCATTTCTTAAAACGTGAAATGTGTTTAGATCGTCGATAGGATCGTAGGAAGCCAAAAAGAATTGAAATCCATCAACTTTGAGAAAATCCAAGTAAGTTACTTTTCCCCCATTTTGATGTTAAAATGTTCATATCATGTTCATATAATGATTTTATAGTTATATTTGAAGTTTGGATGAGGTTGCAATTTATTTGGAATTTATTTGGGAATTATTTGGATTTTGGGTCAAAAATGGTGATTTATGAATGTTGGGTTTGAATTCTTGATTTTGGTTGTTAAATGTTGTTGTATGAGTCCTTTTAGACTTATAAGTTGTTTTGGTATGTTAGTACGCTAGTTAGAAGGTTGGATTTTGGTTGAAATGTGTTTTGGGTTTGAAAATGAAAGAACCCATGTTGTTCTTCCCGAATTCCGGCAGGCCAGATCATTGGGCGACCGCCCAAAAATTTCTGGGCGACCGCACAACATTCTGAAAGCTTTTGGTCGTGTTTGAGGATCTTTTGGGCGACCGCACATACCATTTTGGGCGGCCGCACAGTCCTCTGAAAGTTTTCGTTTTGTTGGTTTGTGTGATTGAGGAATGCGTTTTGGTCCAAATCTTGGGTGTCCTTCTATTTGACCTTAGTGAACATTGTAGTACACTCTAGTGATAGAATTGGGTCCTTTGTGATGAAGTTTGTGACGGAAATTAGTTAAGGGTTAATTGGGTCTTCGAACATCTTATTGAGGTATTGTTGGTTTGACTTATCTTTGTGATGATCATTTAGTATATGTTTGGGGCATCTTATGATGTGTTCGTGATCATGTTCTAATAAGTGTAACCTTTTGGATTGTTGGGGTGTTTGGAATGGGTTCGTTATGAACGGAGATAAAGTGTGAATTGGCAATTGGGTACCTACGGTTTGATTAACCTTAAGATGTATTCATTTGGATTTCTTATTTGGAATTCCAGGCGTGATGAGGTGGTTGAGTTCATAGTCCTAGTTTATATTTGGAGTAAATGTTTATGATCACCTTGGTAATAGTCATTGTGCTATTTGTGAGCGACCGTTTGGGTTGTGCTCTTTATGAGTAACTTGTGGGTATCATGTTTAGGATGTATTTGATACGTGCCTTATCTTGGAATCATTATGTTTTAATGGTCAATGTTGTTGGACTCTTTTATGAGAAACTCCTTGTGCTATTGTTGTTGAACTCTTCTTGAGTAATCGTTTGCGTCTTTTGTGGTGATTAATTGGTATGATTCCCTACTTTGGAATCAATGGTTGTTTATTGTGCTAGTATTTTATTACTTAGCCTTTACTTGAAAGTCCAGCTGGTATTTTGTGTGTGTTTGGGCGATGCGAAACATTATGATGGCACAGCCAAGTCCATTGTGATTGTTGACCATTGTTTTGCCCCCTTATTACCCTCCTCCAGATTGGCCTTGGATGTGAGAAGAGCTAGCTCCTTTGTGTGCATTTTAGCTTTACTTGGAGCATGACTTTGTGGCATGTCTCCCGTCCTTTGTGACACTTCATTCGGTTATTGGTTCCGGTACCGGGTTTCTCTTCGGCTTTCATGCTACTACGAAGATGGTTTGTTGATCGATGGGTTGATCGGCCGCTTCTGACCGGGGATTTCTCTTCAGCTTTCAGGCTATTATGAAGATGATGAATTGTGGATTATTGAAGCTGCGCAGCGACCTTTATTTGGTTCTTTCAGTTGGGTGAAACCTTGGCTATGTATCCACTTATGAGTGTTTATTTCAGCTTTATGTGTTGCATGTTGAGCTGGTCGTTATTTCCAACCGGTATGGGACGGTTGGCGATAGGGAGCCTCTCATTTGTTGTTATATGTTTATTTATATGATTGATTATTGGATGTTACCGTTCGTCAGCATGTCACTTATTATTCCGCTGCTATCTGTCTTATATTAATTGCTATTGGTCATTGCATATTAGCATGTCATGTAGTTGCATTAGTGACTTACTGAGATTTATTCTCACCCCGTTTCTTGTTTCAAATTGTTTTCCTTAACCCCCCCCCCAGGAGGAAAAGGATTAGGATTCGCGGATCGAGGAGGACGTCGAGAGGATTGAGATTTTGGGGCAGGTTGTTATGGATCGGTTTACATTATTTAAATATATAACCTTTTGGGGATAGTTTTACCATTATTGACGTCATTAAGAATTGTATATTTTATTCTTTTTGGTATAAGCTGTGGAGCTTATGTTAGATGCACTTTGTTGATTTAAACTTGGATTTGTAAAACCTCGTGTTATCATCTTTTGGTTCAAAATGGAAATTTTAACTTCTATATTTTAGAGTTTTGGTTTTAAGTCGACGTCCAGCTCGCGGTCTCGGGCCCGCGGGGTCCGGGGTTGCGAAAGTCAATCATATCCAATATGACTCTTAGATCCTTTTTCTGAGATTCTTTTAAATTGGGCTAAGATCCATCTTTAATTTAATTTCAAGTTCGCGGAGGCGGATTACAGAAAATCAAATTAATTAGGTAGACAATTTATTGTCAATCATATCCAATATGATTCTTAGGGATCCAATTTCAAAAGCATGTTTAATCTCATCTTTGCCTAGGCCCAAAACTGTTTTGACGCCTTATTAAGTCCAACCATTTTAAACGCATGGTTGATGTGCCTCGCTAGGGCGTGCCCACATCATCCATCTTGCTCATACATAGATAAAGTCAATGTACCTCGCTAGGGCGAACCCACATTAAAATTACCCATGCACTAACAAGTGTCTTAATCATGGCATGACAAGAGGACTTAAAACTTTCTTGAAGGTTTATTATCATATAGCATATAACACATTTATGAGCACATAAGATAAACATGTTACGCATCAAGTTTAGACACTAAATTAATAATCATTAATTTAAGCATAATATTTATGTGTCATTAGTTTCTCTATAATTATGAGGATGAGACTCTTTGAACCTTGGTTATCATCTCCAAATCAAGACAACAAGAAGTGCGGCCGAACTAAGCCATTGACAACCACAATTCCGCACTAATTCAAGAAACCAAGAAAGTAGTCCATGTGGCCGAAACTAAGCAATAGATGGTCTCGATGAACGTAGGCCAATTGCATTCACAATTCCACATGGATCTCCAATCATTGAATCAAGAACTTTGTTTCTCAATTTTAGCAATTATGAACTCTTCATAATTCTAATTTCGTTTTATCTTTGAAACCTTGATTGCGATCAAGTTTGGGAAACACAATCTCGATGAACGTAGATTAGCCATCCAAACCTTGAACTAATCTTAGAATCACAAGACTAAAACAAATAGGAGATTTAAATCCAAGATCCACACCCAAAACCCAAAACCTACCCCCGCGCCAAACCCTAGGTCCGGCCGGGTCAAGGCTTGGGTCCGGTCGGACCCCTTGCGAAAAATCCAAAATTTTAAAGTTCCAAAATTTATCTCAAAATTGTTTTTCTCGATTCAATTAGGATTTGGTGTTCTTGGTGATCCAATCACCATGATCATCAAAACCTTGAATAAACGATTTATTCTTGAATCCCTAGAATATCAAAACTTTGATCCAATCAAAAATTGATAATCCAAACAATTTTAAATCCACCATAATTTTAATTGCGATTGAACAGTGCGATTAAAGTTTATAAAACAATAAACCACATAAAACGCATAAAACACATAAACATCATAATCCCAATATTCAAATCATACTAGGCACATAAACAATTTATATACACACAACATGATTATATATTGAAATAATCAACATGAACGGGGCTCTGATACCACTGTTGGGTTTCGTAGTAACATGCGCAGCGGAATTAAGCATTTAAAATTTATGAAACCCAAAGCCCATAGATCCATTCATATGATTAAGTCAAATACAACATAATGAATACTAGAATACTAACCCTTGATGCCTTTGATTTTGCAACCTTGAATTCGATGGAGGCTTGAAATCTTGATCACGAACAAAGCAAGAATCACGAACTATGAAGATGATAAGTTTCACCCTCTAGCGGTATCCACACCACGAACGAATATCAAGAACACTTGATCTTGGTTGCTAGACCAAATTATGAAACACGCTTTCACAATTGTAAGAACTATATGGAATTATGAATATTCTTGTTCTTCACTTTTGGGATCTTAGAACAAGAAAATAACCTCTCAAAACTTTATGGAGGCACTCACAACAACGTGTCTAATGGCTGTAAAAAGGATCCTTAAATAGGTCCTAATCCTTAACCCTTAAGGACATAGGAAACGTAAATCCCGTCACCAAATTAGGCAACAAGGAATTCTGGCCGACTTAACTGGCACGGTCGTGCCCTACAATCTGGCACGGTCGTGCCATCTAGTCCGCGGGAATTCCCCAGCCGCCCATTTTCGGTACGGTCGTGCTTGGTAATTTGGCACGGTCGTGCCAATCATGTCGACAGGTTTGCCTTGGTTTGGATTTATGGCACGACCGTTCCATTTTAAGGCGCACGACCGTGCCAGAGCCAAACACTGATATTTTTCCATAATTTCCATTTAGTCCTTTACGATTCGTTCTATTCGTGTGTGACCCTCTAGGATTACACTAAGTTGGCAATGAGCCCAAACATGAACCCATAAGATATGATTAGATTCTAGCAAACCGTCATACCTACCCAAATAGTGTAACTAGATACAAGTTCGCATTCCTTTTAGAACATGTCACAATCCCTTTGTCCACGATGTCATTGAACACAAGTCATGGTCAACAAGTCAACTTGTATTGTTCAATACTTTCTCGATTCCGAATATGTTGATAATCCAAATGATATTGATCCAATCAATCCATTTGAGTTTTGCCAAACATTTCACCAACATCATTCCTTCGAGGGGCCCAAGCTTGACATCTCTCCAAAGAGGGACAAATCCATTTAGCTTATTATTCTTCCCTACGTGAATCCAATCATGCCAATCATACACTTTATAACTACCGTGTTAAGGCAGCGTTTGAATATGTCAAACATAATGTTCATCAAGTGGAAGACTATAATAACTTCATGTCTAAGGATTCAAATGACATAACTAATATGAGATTTATATATGACATCGACCATGACATAAATCTCATACCGCGGGTCATGTCCAGTACCTTGTTCCAAACAAGTACCCATAAATCTAACATGATCATCCCATGATCATTTAGCCTTTATACTAGTGCTTAATAAGCTCTAGGGACGGAGATTATTATAAGCAAACACGAGCCATAATAATAATCTTATTATCTCTTTATTATTATGAATAAAATGATAACTTATACAACGTTTAACAAACGTGCCTAGGGCACCAACACCAACACTATAGTCCCGCACATGAACCACCGGTCTCACGGGGTCAACAACATCGTCATTGGGCCTTCCCAAACGATAAAAAACGCTCTAACACTTCTCCACCATCGAGACGGACCGCACAGCTGGAACGGCGTTCACCATTGGAATGGACTTCTCACCCTTGGGGACGGAAACCTTGACTTCAAAAGAGAAAGTCATTGGGGCCATTATGACAAGAATTTTGTGGTTTAGAAGGAGAAAGTGTTTGCAGAAGAATGCTGTGTGACCTTTCTGGTCGAAAATGGTTCAAAATTATAGCTGTTGGAACATTCTGATCAGAAAAAGAAAGGGGCTGTAATTCAGCAGGCCAGAAGCGCGCGCCTCCGACCAAGGCTTCACAACGCGCGCGCCTCCCACAAGCAAGGCCCAACGCGCGCGCCTTTGACAACAGTTCAGACAGAAATAGCCCTTGGCAGTTCAGAACAGAACCCAAGCACTTCAACATATCCAACCTGCAGCAAAATCAAATCCTAGCAGCGAAAAGGAGTTCAAGCATCAACAACAAGCATTCTTTGGGCACACATTTGTTTGTAAAGGTCGACATCTAAGATCGAGTCGCTAATAAAACATAAAATGAGTAGTAAGATAACTAGGATTGTAAATACATGTTAAATGTTATTACAGGCAAAAGTAAAGGTGTTTCAATCCCTTATCCTCTCAGCCACAACAGCTCGGGCACATCATCACCAGCACTGTGCTCACCCCCTGCTGCCGCTCTCGGTCTCCTCATCATCATCATCATCCTCATCATCATCATCATCATCATCATCATCACCACCTCTGCTCTGGATGGCTCCACCCCTGCTTTGACTGCCTCCCCGGCTCAGACTCCTGCTCAGTGACTGCCTCGCTGAAGAGACAGCCTCATCAATATCCAGTGCAGCATCCCTGCAACCTCGTCCCATGCCCCGAGCACCTCGGGCAGCTCCTCTCGCAGCACCAGAGACAGCACCAACAGCCTCTCTAGTCATGTCGGCAATGTCCCTGCACAGCTCTAGTACTTTCTCCTCCAACTGACGCAGTCTCCTCCTCATCCCCTTGTTCTGTCTGCCCAAGTGCCTATAAGCAGCTACCGGTACCTGTTACAACGGGGGGCAGAAAAGAAAATTGCATCAGGGACAGAAAAACAAGACTGGAACTGAGAAATGCAAAGATGGTCAGAAAAACATACCACAGCAGCCTGAGCAGGAGGCTCTCTCTCTGGTGACATGTCCTCAGGAACAATCTCCCTCAGCTCCTCAAAGATCCCAAAGTTTGAATAAGTGTAGTAGGGAGGAGGCAAAGGAGGGTCAAAGCAATACCCAGCACCGGTAGTATAAAACCGAGCGGAGGTCGTAGGAGCAGCCTGTGATCTCCTTGGATCAGCAAACATGAAGCCTTGCATCAAGTTATTCTCCCTGAAGAGGCCATAATCCTGATCCAAGTGAATGTAAGGGACGGCGTCAATCCCTGCCATGTATGCCGCGCGATCGGCCTCTGAAAGTGACCTCCAATTACGAGGGCAGAAAGGAGGAACGTCGGGAACTGCAGGACGAGGGGGGTGTGTAAAAGTCTGTCACCTGGATACCATGCTGCCAGAACACCCTGTCTCCCAAATACAGAGCCATACACTCACCCGAACTCATCAAAAGCCGAGAACGGGTAGGAATAAGAGTATGCTCAAACCAGTGCTGAACTGATCTCCACGGATACAAAGAGAAGGCAGCAGACTCAGACCTCAAGGTGTCCAAATGCCGTCGGGCCGAAGTAAGACTAATGGGGTTCGTACCAGTCTTCACATTCCTCTTCTTGTACGCCTACCGTGCGCAGTCCGGATACTGGGGCTGGCCTTCCTTATCAATCTTGAAATCCCTAAGATTCAGGATAGCAAAGGCCCAGAGCTGTAGACAAGAGGCAGAAGCAAAGTTAATGACAGTCAACGAAAAAGGCAGTTGTGACCAAGGCAAGGAGAATATAAAAGGGACAGTAAGTGGTATACCTCCCACAGCAAGCTGAAGCCCGTAACCGAGCTAGTGGTCGAGCGGCTGGTCAAATCCATGCCGTGATAACAAGCAGCTAAGCCCGTCGTGCCCCAGTTATACTGGCCGATCTGGTCCAGATCCACTAACAAGTCGAGCAGAGCCAAAGAGGCCGAAGATCCCCCGTTGGCAAACAGAGTATAGGATAACGGGTACCAAATAAAGCAACGGGCCACGACATCGACCCGATCAGCAGTAACACCTCGAGCCTCAGCCATTAAGATGCCGAAATAGGCCCGGATTCACCCCCTTGTCACTCGATAATTCTTGACCTCGAACCGGCAGTCAACCAAAGCCAGTAACTCGTCCGGAGTCCGAACAGCCCCTCTCAAACCAAAAGGGACAGGCATCCCTATGAACGGCAAGCCTGTCAAAGCTGTGAAATCGGTAGGTGTTATAGTCACCTCGCCCATGGGTAAATGGAAGGTATGGGTGGTGTCCCACCATCTTTCCCTCAATGCCTGGACCACATCGGGGTCATTCTTCAAAGCTGGGAGGCTGGTGACAAAAAGACCAAAATGAGTCCCTGTAACTCGGGCCCGAACATTCTCAGGCAACCTCTTCCATATAGAGATGGGCCCATGAGCCCCACCACGAATCTCTGTCAGACGGGTCCATTCCTGAAAGGAAAGAAGGAACAATGAAAATTTCATCAGCATGACTGCTAGAAAACGGATGAATTCGACACAAAGATTTCAATGGCAGGGCAATGTGCAAGCAAGTGTGTGAACATGAAAATGGGCGCCCCAACATGTTTCTTACAACAAATCAGCAGCAACAAACAACATGCAAGGAATGATCAATAAAGCTGCTGTAATAATATTTCGGGTAAAAAACGGAACTTCATGAAATCCGAAATTGACAAGAAAGGTGAGGCATTCTTACCAAACCCGAAGTCACGAAATGAGAAATGTGGGTATGAGGCCGGAAGGTAAGCAAGCTCGGGTCCATAGCTTCAACCCCAATTTCGGGCTCCTCGCCCTGTGGCATCTCGAACGGAGCAAATTGTTGACGATCCGACATCGTTTCTGTGACGTAATTGATCCTAGAGCAGCAAGAAAGTGTTTTGGGGTGATTTCTCCGCGAAAATTTGGTTTGGAATTTGGAGGGCTCTTCAAAATTTTGAAAACTCGCCGAAAACAGTGAATCGCCTGTTTAAATATGCTGAACTTATGCGCCAGGAGCGCGCCCCCCGACATACTCATCCAAGGCGCGCGCATCCCACAACGAGGTCCAGACGCGCGCTCTTCCCATCATCAGGCAGGTTCAGAAGCAGTCTCCCATGCAAGAATCCATGTACAGCATCAATGTTTCCCCACGGATTCCGAACTCCCTAAGTTCTGTCACGGGTGCCATACCCCCCTCAAGAGTCAATCTCAACATTTCATCCCCAGCAGGAATATTCTTCTGGTCGCGGTTAACTGTGCCCACACCCCACAAGTCAAAAAGTGAAGTGTGACTCCAAGTGGCACGCGACTTCAAAGCAATATTTCATCAACGAATTTCACTAACGGATTCGTCAACAAAGGTTCACCAACGGCCTCTCCAAAGGTTCACTAACGGCCTCTACAAAGGTTCACTAATGTCCTTATCAACGGATTTCACTAACGGATTCGTCTTCAAAGGTTCACCAACGGCCTCCTCAAAGGTTCACTAACTGCCTCTCCAAAGGTTCACTAACGGCCTCTACAAAGGTTCACTAACAGCCTCATTCAAGGGTTCACTATCGGCCTCATCAACGGATTTCACTAACGGATTCGTCTTCAAAGGTTCACCAACGGCCTCTTCAAAGGTTTACTAACAGCCTCTTCAAAGGTTCACTAACGGCCTCTCCAAAGGTTCACTAATGGCCTCTCCAAAGGTTCACCAACGGCCTCTACAAAGGTTCACTAACGGACTCATTCAAGGGTTCACTAACGGCCTCATCAACGGATTTCACTAACGGATTCGTCCTCAAAGGTTCACTAACGGCCTCTTCACAGGTTCACTAATGGCCTCCTCAAAGGTTCACTAACGGCCTCTTCAAAGGTTCACTCACGGCCTCTTCAAAGGTTCACTAACGGCCTCTTCAAAGGTTCACTAACGGCCTCTCTAAAGGTTCACTAACGGCCTCGTTCAAAGGTTCACTAACGGCCTCATTCAACATATTCACCCGCCAGATTCACCTAACGGATCATGCCACCCCCTCTATCAACAAAAGCCGCTCACACAGGGAGCGCACCACTATCTCTCGCAATTTCAAATTCCTGCTTTCATCGAGTCTTTGCTTTTTCTTGGTGATGTCCTCGGCGGGTGTTTTTAACTTTCGTCGACGCGTTTTGCTTTACAATCCACGTCGCCGAGGGGCTCTGTAGACACCCTGCCTTGGACCGCTCACCCCGATTGCACATTTGATCTTGTGTTTCTCCCTATTTTAAGTATTTCTCGTTAGTTTCTGTCACTTTCGTTAAGTTCCTGACTGACTTCGTTAAGTCCAGGGACTAAACTGAATAACAGGGCTGACTTTCTAGTCCATTCTGTCAAAATCGCCTTCTTTGAGTTGCGCGCCTCCGACAGGAGGATCCAGACGCGCGCGCCTCCCGCCCCCAAAGCAGGAAGCGCGCGCCTCTGGGCATCGGTTACAGATTTCTGGCCAGGATTCTCTCCCTTGCTCAATTTACAAGATTTTGCCCGGGAAAGATCTCTTGGTGACTGAGTTTTGGCACCAAAAACATCTCTCTTTCACCTATAAAAACCCCCCTTTACCTCCATTTTCAAGGACCTTGGACCTTGGGCTCTCAATCTCACATTTCAATAAGAAACCAAATTTCCTACTTTCAAGGCATTTTCCAAAGGATTTCTTCAAGTAATTCAACAAGAAGTGTTTGAAGTCTCTTGAAGTCTAGGTAAAGTTATTTCTTTCCTCTTCTTAACTTCATCTCTTTTCTCTTTCGTTTTGTTTTATCAAAGTGCAATAACCCAAATAATTTTGGGACATGACTCTAATGATCACCTCATCTCATTGAGTTTAGTTAAGGAGTTATCTCCTACATTCCAAACTCTATTTTAAACCCCCTTTTTATGATTTAAAGAAGAAGAAGAAGAACGTATATCATTCATGTAGATTTTGATCAAGTAAGACCAACTTTAGTTGGGCGAGATGGGTGTTTCGGTACTTCCCATCTCGTAACCTAACCCCGAACCTCAAAACAAAGAATCTCTGTTTTCGTAATCAAACTTAGGCTATTATCAATAGGTTTTTCTTATGTTCCTCAAAACATAGGTGGCGACTCTAAAAACAAGTTTGACATCCTAGGATAGCTCACGCGCTCTAGCCAAGGCCGTGGTTCCCCCGGGGTATCTACACATATGTTTAACATGTTTTAATCTTATCTGTGCCTTAATCTCAAAACTGTTTTGATAGCCTAATTAAGTCAAACCATTTTAGACGTATAGGAATCAGTGTTTCCTCATATTGTTCATATAAGGATAGAATCAATGCACCTACGCCTTGTCGTAACCCACACAAAACTACCTGTGTAATCCCAAGTGTCTATCATGGGTTGGCACATGACTTAAAATTTTAACAAGAAGGTTCAACACATATAGCATGGTAACATGTTTATACGCACATAATATAAACACATAAAGCATCGGTTAATTATTTAATTAATCCATTTAATTAAATTATGATTTCATGTGATTGATTTATGGGGATAAATTCTTTAACACGTAATTGAGAGCATGATTTTACGGTCGAAACTAAGCCAAAAGGCATCCACAATCCCGTACCAAATTTAGAAACTAGAAGAAACAACTATGTAAGGTCAAAACTAAGGCAAAAGACATCCACAATCCCTTACATAAAGTAACTCGATTCTAAATTATTTTGTCTCATCTGTAATACCTGAAATTTTCCCCTCATTATTTTTAGTTTGGATTTTTTTATTTATTAAGTGGGCCAAGTGAATTAAAGAAAGTATTGGGCTTAAGTGACTAAGTTAAAATAGAAAAGCCCGAGTCATTATTTAAGAGGAAAAGGAATCATTTTTAATTAAGGATTTGAAAACCCTATAATATATATATACTCTCCTAAATCCCTAGCCTCCTTATTATTCATCAAAAGAAAAGAAAAGAATGGAGAGGGAGAGAAAGAAGCTGCCGCAGAGAGAGAGAGAGAGAGGCAGAGAAGGAGATCGGGAGAGAGAGAGAGAAAGAGAAGGGAGAAAGAGAAGGGAGAAAGAGAGGGTGGAAGATCCATCAAGAAGGTAAACCCCATCCCCTTAAACTTTTCCTTATCTCTATAGATTTATGATTAGAAAACAATGATCACGATTTGGAACCCTAAATATTATGTTGAACTAGGGTTTGATTGAATGAAATTAAGAAGAGGAAGAAGAAGGTTATGTGTGTGCGTGCGTGCACTGGTGTTCGTGTGTGTGTGCAGCCGTGAGTGTGTGTGTGTGCAGTGTGTGTGTGTGTGTGTGTGTGTGAACAGTGTGTGTGTGCGCGTGTGTTTAGGTGTACTGTGAATAGTATGCAGCAAGTGTATGTTCAGGTGTGTGCTACAAAGGTGAAACTAGTGTGTGTAAATTGGATTGTGAAAGTTAAGATGGGAATTGATGATAGTAAACCCTAGGGGTATTTTGGGTAATCCCTAGGGGTATTTTGGTAAAAATAAAAGGGTATTTTGGGTATAATATAAATGGGTAATATGTGAAACCCTAGAATGAGTATTAACCCTTAAAAGGAGTTAAAGAGAATAACTCGTAGGTTAATAATAAAAAAAAGGAAAGTATTTGGGGACGGAAGTAAATATTATTACTTATCCTAAGAAGTATTTTTATGCATGATTGTAGATTCGTGCGTAAGGATTCGCTAAGAGGAATAACGCAACCCAAGGTAAGGGATTACGTTCCTTAAGTATTTGAGATTCATCCTTTAAAGTAGGATTCTCTTGATTCTTTCAAAGTGTAGCTACTAATGGCCGGTAGCATTTGAACTCCGATGTTGATATAACGTCTTTTGAATTATCTTACCCATGATATGAGTTGTTCATAGGGTATCTAAGTGAATTGAAATTGTTTATGTATTCTTGTACCTTGAATACTTTGTGGAATATGGCTATATCTAATTGAAACAGGTGCAGTTGGCTTAGTCTGATTGAAAAGGACTTAGCTAAAATTAGTCTGATTGAAAAGGGCTAATTAAGATAGTCTAATTTGATTGAAAAGAATTAGGCGTAAACGCTGCTTGATGAAGTGGCTAAATGATCATGATTGAACTTAATGAGGGAGCACCGTGAGGAGGTGTAAGGTCTCTCGACACCTTGAAAAGGTGATGAATGAAACTATGGAATTGACGAACTTGTACTAGGGCCATAATTATTTGAATATGATAACTGTATTTTGTGTAAGTATAGTTAAAGCTTATTGATATTAGCCTTTCGTTGAGAATATTGTTTGGCTCCGTTCTTTCGGTCATCTCTTCTTAGTACCCGGAGAGATCCCGTATGAACTTACTGAGCATTGTTCGCTCACCCCTTCTTATATTATTTTTCCCAGGTAAAGACTAAGGATCTAGATGGATTGCAAGGAAGGGAAGTCTGTGGTTATCAAGGAGTTTAAGACATTATTTTTGTTTTGTGTTGAGCTAGTAAATTGTACTAGCCGTTGGGATTTGAATATTAGTTACGCTTCCGCATTGTTTTGATTTATGGTTAGAGTAAACTAGCCGTTGAATGTTACCGTTGGATATGAACTTACGTTGACGATTGGGGATTTCCCTAGTTTATGAATTATATTTATATTGTGAAAGTTTGGGTCGTTACAGTTGGTATCAGAGCTATGGGATTAGAGCTTAAAAGGGATAGGAACTCTGATATTGAATAGGTTTGATTTGAGCGTTTTAGGAAGACTAAGATTCTTGAAGTCAAACTAGTTAATTATGGAAACTTACTATTTTAGGAAAGAACCTAAGCTAAGAATTCCTCGAGAGATATGAGGAATATAAGTGAACACTTTGGGAGTGAAACTTGAAGGGTTACACTAGAATGTCATTCTTTTAAGTTGCTTATGCAATTGATGATTATAGTCATATACCTTTAAGTATATGGTACTGATAATGGTTATGTCCTGATTGGACGGACTTAGAAGAAACATGAAGATGAACTTGAAACACAGAACAATTAAGAAAAGAGTGATCCAGAGGTAGACACTCAAGATTCAGAGGTTAACTGAAGACTTGGAAGCTGAAAAGACAAAAGTAAGCTTTACACTAGGGAAGTGGATGCGAGAAAGGAAGGCATTGCTAGA
The DNA here is from genome assembly GCA_026119855.1 of Campanula takesimana. NCBI lineage: Eukaryota > Viridiplantae > Streptophyta > Magnoliopsida > Asterales > Campanulaceae > Campanula > Campanula takesimana. The sequence goes on from JAOWBW010000698.1 coordinate 247,328, forward strand.
CACTCGCAAAGAATTGGAAGAAGTTAAGAAAAATACGAATCAAAATGAGAAATACTATCATCAAACCAGAGAAGAGCTTACCAGTGGTACTATGAATTGAAAGACTTAAAGGAAGCAAGAGCTAGGGAGTTAGAACCAACAACCCCCGTAGGTAATGAAGCGCCAAAGGAAGATAATTTGGTAGCTGAAGAAGAGGTCGAGGAAATAGATATTATCTTTGAGGGCAGTGAAGCCGCCCCAATCATTCTTGATGATGATAAAGAACTAGAATCAGAAGTGGTACCGGTTCGAACGCCAGAGGAAGGCCAAGAGGTTCTATGAAAGCGCCAAGAATGCCAAGTGGAAAACCTAGGGGAAGGCCTAGGAAGATGTTTCATGATTGAAAAAAATGAAACAATGAGTTATTTCATAGTAATAATAGTTAGTTCTAGTTTAGAGAAAAATACTAGAATTTTTTTTGTTAACTTTTATTCCAAGAAGATCCTCGTAATAAAATTTATGATTTATTTAAGAAAATGGCTTTGTTAATTGTTTTGTTCTTAAGTTTATAGCGTGTGAGCTACCTAGAACAAAGAAGTATTGGTCAAGTGAAAAGACCTTAAGTATAATTGGCTTATTGAAACGGCCAAGTAAAATTAGTTTTGGTCTAGTAAAACGACTGAAACAAGAATAAAGTGACCTATTGAAGCGGTCAAGTAAGAAAGAACAAAATGAGCTATTGAAACGGTCAAAAAGTAAAAGTAATTGGCTTAGTAAAACGGCCAAAATGTGAATGAAGGTAGGTCTAGTGAATCGACCTGCGATGAATAAGTAAAGTCTAGTAAAATGACTTCCCTAAGTATAATTGGTCTATTGGAACGACCGGGAATCTAGTAAACTGATCTTTTGTAAAAGTTACATCTTTTGGGACGGCCTATTTATGTGAAAGTATTAAGCATATACAATGATTGTGTTCGCGTGAGTAATAGTGTTAAATGTGCGAGTTAACCTGGAACAAGTAAGAATGGTCTATTGAAACGACCAATGAAAGTGATTATGGTCTATTGAAATGACCGATGAAAATAGAAATGGTCTATTGAAGCGACCAATAAATATAGTAAAGTTGACAAATGAAAATAGTGATGGTCTGTTGAAGCGACCAGTGGTTTAGTGAATGACCTATAAATAGAATGTTAGTCTGTAGAGACGAGTTATAGTATGAGAGTGCATGAAAAAGTCTCGGATTCATGATAACTAATGATAGTATCATATTATCCGGCAAGTGTTCGAAACGCCAGAGTGGCTGAGTTTATGATGCTAACTCAAGGAAGTATGACGATGAACGACGATGGTGATAGATTCACCGAATTGCTAGAATTTACCCTAACGCTATTCGAAGATGACGCGCAAAAGGCTCGAGAATTTGAAGCTGGTTTGAGCAATCGAATCCGATATAGAATCATTCCATTAATGCTACCAACCTATGATCAAGTGTTGGATAGGACAAGGATAGTGGAGAAATAATCAAATAGTTATCGCAGTAAGCGAAAAGAGAAGAAGAGTCAACTGAGAAAGCTTCGACTGAATCTAAAGGAGGCTGGAACCGCGATGGGAACAATAATAAGCGGAAGGCTACTGAAGATCGTGAAAAGGAAGGTAGTACAAGTAAATACCATAGTAAAGAGACGGCAATAAAAATGATGATAATAAGAATGACGCCAAAGGGCAATGTTCTGATAAGAAGTGCCAAATGATTGCTTGGCTAAGAATATGAATTTAATTCCTGAGGCGTTAGAGAATTCTTTGGTTATGGATATTCAAACTAAAGAATTGATCCCTATTACGTCTATATCTAGGAAGTGTCCTTTGAAATTGGATGATAAAGAACTTGAGTTTGATATCATTAGTTTAGGACATTGAAGAATTTGATGTAATCTTAGGAATGGACTAGTTGGCTGCATACCATGCCCGTGTGGATTGTTTTAAAGAAAGAAGTCCACTTTAGATTACTATCTAGAAAAGAGTGATGTTTTCAAGAAACGAAACCTAGAACCCGATCGAACCTTATACCAGTAATGAAGGCTCGTAAGATTTTAAAGAAAGGATGTGAATGATTCTTGGCATACATTGGTGATACGCGCAAGAAGGAAGTAACCGTAGAATCACTTTATGCGATTAGAGATTTCAAGGACGTGTTTCCTGAGGATTTAACGGGAATACCTCCATAAAGAGAAGTATAATTTTCTATCGATTTGGTATCGGAGACTTCACCAATATCGAAGGCGCCGGATAGAATGGCTCCGTCAGAATTGAAGAATTAAATGAGCTGTCACGACCCAAAAACTAGGCTCTATTTTATTGGTGATAAATAATTATTATTTATTTATTTGCTTAATTATGTATTTAAATTATTACTTAATTAATAATTTATGAGTTATAATAATTCATGCTAGCATTTTATTTGGGTTAGTGTAGTATTGTTGGGTCTTAATTGTAAGTAGGGAGTGTAAGTTTTTTGTGTGTAGTGTTGAGGAGGGGGCCTAAGCGTAAGTTCTTTAAATCATTTTAACTACTCCCTCCCTACTCATCTTCTCCCTCACTCTCTTCATTCCCAGCCATCTCTCTCTCTCTCTCTTCCATGGGTGAAAAAGGTAAGTTTTCTCTCTACCTTCTCTCTACATTTCCATCATCTTCCTCTTGTTATTTCTCATTTCTTAAAACATGAATCATGTTTAGATAATACTTGATGTGTTTTATTTGAAGTTTGGTTGGGTTTTGAATTTGTTTGGAATTTATTTGAGTTTTTTGGTTAAAAATGGTGAAATCTTGAATGTGGGATTTTGGTCTTGATTTTTGGTTGATAAAGGGTGTTGTTAAGGTCCCCTTTTTGGTTAAATGATGTTTGGATACCTTAGGAATCGTGTTGGGAGTGTTGATTTTGGGTGTTATGATAATGGTATGGAAATGGTAACGAATTTGATGAACCCAGCTCTGTTTTCCGCCCAGAACGCAGACCAGGTGCCCGCTCGCCTTGACCCAGGCGCCCGCCTGCACCCCCTTCTTCTAGCGGCCAGACCTTCTGGTCAAACAGGCGCGCGCTCGCCCCGGCCCAGGCGCCCGCCCGCCCGCCTGCTAGGAAAATTGCCCTTTTTGCTTGTTTAAACTAAATGGCTTAACTAGTTTAGGGTTCCTTCCCCTAATTAACTTAAGATAACACCGTGGAACAGTTTAGTAATTAAAATTGGTTCCTTTGTGAACAATAGTGTTATGTAATTTGATCAAGTATTGTTTGGGCATCTTATGATGTATTCGTGTTTGTTCCAACCGAATTGATTTTCGAGTAAGACTTGGTCTGGGTTTTAGGCGATGTCCTATAGTACCTAGAGGGTTGTTATTGAATACCAAGGTGTAGGTTTTAGTCCTGTCGTGATCATGTTCTAATAAGTGTAACCTTTCGGATTCGTTTGGGGTGTTTAGAATGGGTTCGTTAGGATCGGAGATAAAGCGTGAATTGGCATTTGGGTACCTACGGTTTGATTAACCTTAAGATGTATTCATTCGGATTTCTCATTTGGAATTCCAGGTGTGATGAGATGGTTGAGTTCATAGCCCTAGTATACCTTTTGAGTAAATGTTTAGGTATGCCATTTGTGAGCGACCGTTTGGGTTGTGCTCTTTATGATTAACTTGTGGATATCATATTTAGGATGTATTTGGTACGTGCCTTATCTTGAAATCATTATGTTTTTAATGGTCAATGTTGTTGGACTCTTTTATAAGAAACTCCTTGTGTTTATTGTTGTTGAACTCTTCTTGAGTAATCATTTGCATCTTTTATGGTGATTAATTGGTGCGGTTCCCTACTTTGGAACCCTTTTGATGTTTTTTAAAGCTAGTATTCATTACTTAGCATTATTGAAAGTCCAGCTGGTTAAATTGTGTATCGAGTCAGGCAATGGATAATGCTATAATGGCACGAGCCAAGTCCAGTATAGCATCGCCCATTGGTCCTTCTGTCCTCATCCAGATTGGCCTTGGTTGGGATGAGCTAGCTCCGTTGTGGGTATTCTAGCTAATCGTTTTGGAGCATGACTTTGTGGCATGGCTCCCGCCCCTTGTGGCACTTTACATTGTTATTGGTCCCGGTAACGGGTTTCTCTTCAGCTTTTATGCTACTATGAAGATGGTTTGTTTTGATTGATGGGTTGATTGGTCGCTTCTGACCGGGTTTTTATCTTCGGCTTTTATGCTACTGTGAAGATATGGATTGGTGGATTGTTGAAGCTGCGCAGCGATCCTTTAATTGGTTCTATCAGTTGGGAAACCTTGGCTAATATCCTTTGTTATGTGTTTACTTTCCGCTGCCATCTGTTGACTGTTAATTGTTACATGCTATGTGATATTTATCATTGTTTATTGTTTATTGTATTATAGCATGTCATGTAGTTGCATTAGTAACTTACTGAGATTTTATCTCACCCCATTTATTTCCATCTTTGTTTTTACTTAACCCCCCCCCCCAGGAGGAAAAGGATTAGAATTTGCGGATCGAGGAGGACGTCGAGAGGATTGAGATTTTGGGGCAGGTTCTTATGGATCGGTTTACATTATTTAAATGTATAACCTTTTGGGGATAGTTTTACCAGTATTGACGTCATTAAGAATTGTATATTTTTAATCTTTTAGGTATAAGCTGTGGAGCTTATGTTAGATGTACTTTGTTGATTTAAAACTTGGATTTGTAAAACCTTGTGTTATCATCTTTTGGGTTCAAATGGAATTTTTAACTTCTATATTTTAGAGTTTTGGTTTTAAGTCGACGTCCAGCTCGAGTATTCCGGAGCCGCGGATTCGGGGTCGCGGCAGTTGGTATCAGAGCTATGGCATTAGCTCTAAGTATAAGTCTAGGTGGATTAGTATGACCTAGGTGGGTAGTAGTGTGCGGAGTGATTAACGGTTGATGTTTTATGCAGGTACTTGTTACAATGGTTCGTAGAAGGAGTGGTGAAGTTAGTACCGGTAATGCAAGTCAGAATGAAACGAGGGATGAAGCCCGTGCAATGTTTCAGGGCATGTTTGAGGCGGCCATGAAGGCCATACATGATCAAGGTCCGAGGGTAGAACAAGCACCACCACCCCGCTATGGATTGGAACAATTTCTGAAATTGAAACCGGTAGAGTTCAATGGGGAACCCGATGTAAGGAAGGCCGAGCTATGGATTGAGTCGATGGAGAAAATTTATGATGTTTTTGGTTGCACCGATGAAGATAAGGTCCGGTTTGCGGCTTAGAAACTTGTGGGTGCCGCCGAGCATTGGTGGAAGGGTGTTAAAGCGAGTTGGGATGATACCCACACAGTGTATGCATGGGAATTGTTTGTGCGAAAGTTCAAGGAGCATTTCATTCCGGTAGTGGATCAAAACCGAAAGGAGATCGAGCTTCTCAACTTAGAGCAAGGTTTGATGTCTATAGCTCAATACTCGGCTAAGTTCGCAGAATTAGCCCGGTATTGTGACTATCTTGTGAGGACCGAAGAACAGAAGGCTATGAGATTCATCCGGGGTTTGAAGACTTCTATTCATACTCAACTTATATCCCAGAGGATTGTGACATTTCAGGATGCGGTAGACCGGGCATACTTGATCGAGCAAGATATTGGGGAGCATAAGAGGAAGATCGAGGTTGCAAATACGGGTAAACAAGTAAGCCATGCTAAATCTCAACCACAACACCGTTCAGATAACCGAGGTAATTTGGGAGCACCGTCTCAGTTTAAAGAACAAACCGCGCTAGGGAATCCGGGTACTACTCTAGGGAAACAAGGGAAACAAGGTAGGTGGCTTTGCACTTACTGTCAGAGACAAGGCCATTTGGAGGATAAGTGTTGGAAGAAGCAAGGGAAATGTATCAATTGTGGTCAACTGGGTCACTTCATAAAGGATTGTCCAAGGCTTAAGGTTCAATTATCAGGAACAGGAACCAGTACTTCACCGGGTCAGAAGAGAGATGCTTCGGGGAACCCTAAGGTATAGGGTAGAGTAATTGCGATCAATCAGCACTCACCAGGTAACGGATAAATTTCAGGAGGTATTATTTAGCGTCGTGAGAGTGAGCGCGTGCATTATAGGATCATCGCATCTATGTGTTTCTGTGCATTTAGTTGCATTTATTTCTTCTGAGTCTTTGACTTATGTGTTGTAGGTGTCTACTCCTATGGAGGAGTTTAGGGTGTCTGATAAAGTCTTTATGTGCTTATGATGTGCTTAAGTATGGTCATGTCTCACCTGCTAATTAGCCATGTTGCTATTACAAGATTTTGATGTTACTATTGCTTTAGTCGATTGTTGTAGGGGGATTGATGTATTCTCCATTCCTAATTTCTTAAAACTGTTTGAGACCGTTCCTTTGGGAAGGGTTATACCTATCTTTTCTTAATTGAAATCCGAGTATTTAGTTTCGGTCAATTTGTTGGGTGTATTTATCATTCGTAAGATTTTCATTTGCTTCCGAATGGTACCTAGTGTTTGAGGAGAAGCTAGGAGTTAAATTGCATTGTGTGGTACAAGGTTGTAGTACTGATAATTAGATCAATATCTATATTGTAACGGTTGAGTTGTAAAGGTTGAGGATTCTACCGAGGGTTTCTTGTAAGAGATTTCGTTTCCTTTTAGTACATCTCCGTGAGTACATCGAGATTGATTAGTATGGAGGGACGCGTGAATTGTTATGGGTAATGAGTGTATGGTGGAATGTATAATCGATAATGGTGGTAAGCGTGTTAAGTTAGAAAGGACTAATAAGTATATTTTGGGAGAGTAACAATTTCTCGATCTATGTTAGAGGCATTTTGAATTTTGGTTAGATAGTGGTTCTATGGTCCTAAATCTCTCCTTGGTGGCGTTTCGCGATTTGGACCAAGGGTATGTGAAGAAAGTCGAGTATCAATATTTGGGCATAATTAAAGAATATTGTGATTTGGTAATGGAGCTATTGGAATGAGGCTAGCTAATTAGTTTATGATTTTGTAGTACCATTGAGCCTAAGTATCATTAGGTTAATAAATGTATGCGTGAGAGACTAACTTGGGTTAGCTATTGAGGATTTGAGATTTGTTGATTTCCTTGGGTTTATGAGCACGGATTATAATTTAAATGGAGTTAGAGAAAATCTTTTGAAGATGAAATTTGGATCGTTTTGCGGACTATTGAGTATATTGAATTTGTTTAGGTTTCAAGACCGGATTAATGAAGGGATGAGAGTATAACATAGATTAAGTGGACACTTTGTACGGGAAATTTTGGGTTTGTATGGTACTATTAATTTAAGGTGTTAACTCAAGGTGAAAGCACTATAATGGTAATCCATAGAGATGTAGCCATTTCGATGAATATTGTGGAAATAGAAATTCATTTAGCCTTTTTATTTTTAAAAGCTAATTAGGCTCGGGATGGTGATGTTTTGAATTTCTGGGGAATACTACTAAGTATGTGATTTACAAAAGGAAACACCTTTGCAGTGTAATTAAGGTTATGAATAAGACGAGCTTAGGATATCTCGAGAGTTATGTTGGGAGCAATTGGGATTCTCCAATTTCGATTATGGATTCTAATTAGTAGTGAAGGTTATGATTGAAGGAAGTTATGTGCGAGAGGTCGTGATATGGTGAACATTATTTAAGGTTACTACGTGGTGGTTTAGAATGGATGATTGAGGAATTTGGGAAATGACGGAACTATCGTATTAATGGCTACTTGATCTTTCGGGTAGGTCTCGTTAAAATTCGGGCCAAATTTTCTTTAAGGGGAGTGAATGTCACGACCCGAAAACTAGGCTCTATTTTATTGGTGATAAATAATTATTATTTATTTATTTGCTTAATTATGTATTTAAATTATTACTTAATTAATAATTTATGAGTTATAATAATTCATGCCTAGCATTTTATTTGGGTTAGTGTAGTATTGTTGGGTCTTAATTGTAAGTATGGAGTGTAAGTTTTGTGTGTAGTGTTGAGGAGGGGCCTAAGCCTATGTTCTTTAAATCATTTTAACTACTCCCTCCCTACTCATCTTCTCCCTCACTCTCTTCATTCCCAGCCATCTCTCTCTCTCTCTCTCTTTCATGG